>JAGDQO010002665.1:0-12437 GCA_018342035.1 Solanum appendiculatum
GTCAACACACATACGACCTTGGAGATGCCTAGGTGGCATCGGGGAGCGCCAAGGTTGAGCTATGTCGACGTCGGTGACGGCTTAGTGATGAACTATGTTGACAAATAACTTGTCGAATGCGATGCCCGCACCCAATACTAATTTTGCAATTAGAGGTTTTTCGTGTCGTCGAGTGCATTTCTAATACCTAATCATATGCCAAGGGAAATTTTGTTCCAAATAACGATGTTAGTATTATAGGTTTTTTTGGATGTCGAGTGTAATTCTAATGCTAAGTGACACGTCGGGAGGCATAGGAATATGTCAACGCACATGCAAATTTAGCAGCATCTAGGTGACATTGGCAGCCCCTTGCACGCATTGCTTAAAGCCCACGTCACATCTTGAGGCTGCTATGCACATCGCCCAGGGTCATCGATAGACCCCGGCGCACATAGACATGGCGAATTTGGCTGAGTCCCGCACACAATGGCAAGACCCAACGCATATTTTCCAGGCCACATCGGCTAAAGCCCGCACACAATGGCATGCCCCTGTGCACATTGGTTAATGCCCACGCCAAGATCAGGCCCTTGCGTGCATCATTTAGGTGACATCGATAGACCCCTATGTATGCTTCCTAAGTTACATCGATCGAGGCCCGTGCATAATGGCTTGCCCCTATGCACATCACTAGGGTGACATCGACACACCCCTGCGCACATCGGCCAGGCGACATCAGCCAAGGCCCATACACAATGGCAGGCCCCTACGCATATTGGTTGATGCCTGCACACAGGGGAAGGCCTCTTTGCACATCGGCCAAGTGACATTGATTGATGCATATGCGTAAGATCACGCCCCAACGTGCATCGCTTAGGAGACATCGGGCAAACCCCTATGGATGTCAACAAAGCGACATCGACCGAAGCCCGTGCACAAAGTCATGACCCTACGTGCATCGTAAAGGTAACATTAGTAGACCCCTACACACATCGGCCAAGTGACATCGGCCGAGGACTGCACACATCGGCCAAGTGACATCGGCCAAGGACCGCACACAATGACAGGCCCTACATACATTAGCAAGCCACATCAGTCGACGCCCACACACGTGAAATTGTGTTTGGAGATTTTTTATATTTTCTTTTATTTTTTTATATATAATTTTTTTCAAAAAATTTCGACATATATAAAAATATATATTTTGAAAACAATTATTTTTTGATACTTTGAATTCATTTGTCTGAGTGAAATTGTGTTTGGAGATTTTTTTTCCTATTTAATTATATTTTCGGAAAATTTTGACATAAAAAAATCAAATTTTATTGAAAACTATTATTTTTGATATTTGAAACTCATTTATGCAAGTGGAATTGTGTTTGGTTGGTTTTTTTTTCTATTTAATTATTTTTTAGAAAATTTCGACATATAAAAAATTAATGTTTTTTTGAAAACTATTATTTTTTATATTTGAAACTCATTTGTGAAAGAAGAATTGTGTTTGACTACGTCCTTGTCCTTTGTACACACTGCCTGTTGCTCCTACCAATCGAATGATCTAGTGAAATGTTCATATCGTGGTGACACGAGCGATTCGCTGCCCGCGACGTCGTGAGAAGTCCATTGAACATTATCATTTAGAGGTATGAGATGTCGTAATAAGGTTTACGTAGATGAACATGTAGAAGGATCATTATCAAAACCTACAAAGTAGGACATTCCCCAAATATAATTAAACACTCGGGGGTGACGAGCGCCTAGGGTGCCCAGGCCCCCTGCCTGCGGCTCTCCCTCCTGTCCCTGGCGTGCGCGCTTGCGTATCCATCGGGTGATTAACGAATCCTGGTGCATAAAGCGCCAAGAATTGTAAATTGATAGCTCGCCCCTCGCACCCAATCTGTTGAGTGCGTTGGGGAATGTGTACTTTTTTTAAAACACAAACGACTCTCAGCAGCAGATGTCTCTGCTCTTGCATGGATAAATAACATAGTGAATTGCGATACTTGTTTGAATTGCAGAATCAAGTGTACCATTGAGTTTTAGAATACAAGTTATGCCTGATGCCATTAGACCGAGGGCACGTCTGCCTGGGCTTCAAGCCCATTGTTCGCTTACTGGGCTAGAAGCGACAGATGCGCCCGCTGTCCACATGCCGACCTGTAGGAACATTTCAACACACATGCGACCTTGGCAACGCCTAGGTGACATCAGGCAGCACAAAGGTTGAGCTAGGTCGACATCAGTGACGGCTAAGTGTTGAACTATATTGACCAATAACTTGTCGAGGGTGATGCCTACACCCAATACTGATGTAGCATTTAGAGGTTTTCCCTGTGGTCGAGTGCATTTCTTATGGCTAATCATATACCAAGGGTAGATTTGTGTCAACTAGTGATGTCACTATTATAGGTTTTTTTTGGATGTTGAGTGCAATCCTAATGCAAAGTGACATGTCAGAAGGCATAGGAATATGTCAACGCACATGCAAACTTTGAACCATCAAGGTGATATCGGCTGCCCCTTTCACGCATCGTTTAAATTCCATGTGACATCGGCAGGCCGCTGTGGGCATCACTCAAGAGACATCAACAGACCTCTGCGCACATAGACCTGGCCAGATCGGCTGAGGCCCGCACACAATGAAAAGACCCTACGCATATCTTCTAGGCGACATCAGCTAAAGACCGCACACTATGGCATGCCTCTGCGCACATTGGTTGATTCTCACGCACAAGATAAGGCCCTTTAATGCATTATTTAGGTGAGATTGACAGACCCCTACGGACGTCCCCTAAGCGACATCGACCAAGGCTTGCACACAATGGCATGCCCCTGCACGCATCACTAGGGCGACATCGGCAGACCCCTATGCAGATCAGCCTGGCGACATTGGCCGAGGCCCCTACACAACGGAAGGCCCCTGTGCACATCGGTTGATGCCTGCACACAATGGCAGGCCCCTGCGCACATCAGCCAAGTGACATCAGTTGATGCCCTCGCACAAGATCATGCTCCTACATGCAATGCTTAGGCAACATCTGTAGACCCCTGGAGATGTTGGCCAAGAAACATCGACTGATGAGGCCCGCGCACAATGTCATGCCTTGTGTGCATAGCAAGGGTGGCATTAGTAGACCCCTGCGCACATCGTCTAGGCGACATCACCTGAGGCCCGCACACAACAGCAGGCCCCAGCGCACATTGGCCAAGTCACATCAGTCGTTGCCCGTGCAAAAGGTCAGGCCTTAATGCAGTGTCCATCACATAGGTGACATCGGTAGACCCCTGCGCACATCGCCCTAATGATACTAGCTAAAGCTCACTCATAACGACAGACCGCTGTGCACTTCGTCCAAGTGATATCAGTCAAGGCTCGCGCACAATGAGAGACCCTTGCGTGCATCTCCAAAGAAGCATTGGTGAACCCCTACGCACATCAGTAGAGCGATATCGACCGAGTCCTTTACAAAACACAGGCCCCTGCGCACATCGATTGATGACTGCACACACGACAATTCCTCTACGCATCGATTAGGTGACATCGGCAGATCCTGCGCATGTTGTCTAAGCGACATTGGTTGAGGTCGATGCGCAATGGTAAGCCCCTACACACATCACCTAGGCGGTATTGGCGGATCCCTACCCACATCGGCTTGGCAATATCGGACAAGGCCTGCAGACAATGGAAGGCCCTACGCATGTCCGTCAAGCGACATCGGTCGGGTAAAAGGCTTAATGCAAAGCCTATGCGTGATATCAGTAGACCACCACACAAATCAGTCAAGCAATATCCGTCGAGACCCATGTAAAGTGGTACACCCTTATGCACATCACCCAAGTGACAATGGCAGGCCCCTACGCGCATCGCCCAGGCAACATCGGCGGACCCCTACACTCATCGGTCTAGTCCCACGCACAAAAGCACAACCCTACACGCATCATCCAAGCAACATCAGTGGACCCTTACGCACATCGGCTAAGGACCGCGCTCAATGCCAAGCCTCTGTGTGCATCATTCAATCGCTATCGATGGATCCCGTCGCAAATCGACAGGGCGACATTGATCAAGGACTCCACACAAGGGAAGCCTCCTGCGCACATCGGTTAAGCGACATGTGTTGATGCCTGCACACAAGGGCAGGCCTCTGTGCCCATTGCTTAGGCGATATAGGTAATGCCCTACGCATGTAAGAAAAACTACATCGGCTGAGGCTCACGCATAACGAGAGGCCCATGCACACATCATAAAGGATACATCGGTCAAGGCCCACACTTGCCCTTGCGCTCATAAGCCAAGTAACATCTACTAATGCACATGCACAAGCGCAGGCCTATGCGCCCATCGCCCAAGTGACATCGGCCGAGGCAATCGCGCCCTCTCGACATTGGTGGATGTCATCGCTCGTTTTAGGAAAAGTTTAATATAAAAAAATTGAGAACTTTTGTTTTTGTTATGTGAAAGTTATTTTTGCAAGCCGAAGTCTGTTTGGTGGTGTTTTAATATATATATATATATTTTAAAAGCAATTCCTATTTAATAATTTTTTCGGAAAATTTTGAAATTTTTTAAATATATTTTTTTTTGAAAACTATTATTTTTATATTTGAAAGTCATTTTGGCAAGAAAAATTATGTTTGGTGGTTTTGTTAATTTTTTAATTTTCTTTCCTATTTAATTATTTTTTCAAAAAATTTCATTTTTTTATTGAAACTTTATTTTTGATATTTGAAACTCATTTGTCAAAGCAAAATTGTCTTTGGTGGTTTTTTTTAATTTTTTTTATATTTTTTTCTATTTAAATTATTTATTCATAAAATTTTGACAAATAAAATAAATCAATTTTTTCATTGAACCTTTTAATTTTAACATTTGAAACTCATTTGTGAAAGCGAAACTGTGTATATCGTTTTTTTTATATTTTCTTTCCTATTTAAGTATTTTTTTGGAAAATTTTTTATATAAAAAAAATTCAATTTTTATCAAAAACTATTATTTTTGACATTTAAAACTCATTTGTGCAAGAAAAATTGTGTTTGATGATTTTTTATAGTTTATTTTGTTTCATTAACTATATAATTTCTTTTTTTCAGAAAATTTTGATATATATATATATATAATTATTTTTCTTGAAAACTATTATCATTTATATTTTGAACTCATATTTGCAAGCAGAATTGTCTTTGATGTTTTTTTCGTATTTGTTCTTATTTTCATGCTATTGAATTTTTTTTGGAAAATTTTGACATATAAAAAGATAAATATTTTTGCTGTAAACTATTATTTTAGACATTTGAAACTCATTTGTGAAACGGAATTGTGTTTGGTGGTTTTTTATTTTTTCCTATTTAATTATATTTTCAAAAAATTTCGACATATAAAAAAATTTAATTTTTTATTGAAATCTATTATTTTTAACATTTGAAACTCATTTGTGAAAGCAAAATTGTTTTTTGTTGCTTTTGTATATTCTCTTTTATTTTTTCCTCTCTTATTGTTTTTTTCGAAAAATTTTGACATAGAAAAATCAAATTTTTTTATTGAAAACTATTATTTTTAACATTTGAAACTCATTTGTGCTAGCGAAATTGTGTTTGGTAGGTTTTTTATATTTTTTGTTTATCTCTTTCCTATTTAATTATTTTTTCAAAAAATTTCGACATATATAAAATAATTTTTTTTGAAAACTATTATTATTTTATATTTTGAACACTTTTGCCTAATGAAAATTTTGTTTGGTGCTTTTTTCATATTTGTTTTTATTTTTTTCAGAAAATTTTGACACATAAAAAATCAATTTCTTTTGAAAACAATTATATTTGATATTTGAAACTCATTTGTGCAAGCGGAATTATGTTTGATGGTTTTTTTTTGTTTTTTTCTATTTAATTATTTTTTCAGAAAATTTCGACATAGATAAAAATAATTTTTTTTGAAAACTATTATTTTTTATATTTGAAACTTATTTGTGCAAGCGGAATTGTGTTTGACTACATCCTTGCCCTTTGTACACTGCCCGTTGCTCCTGCCAATTGAATGATCGGGTGAGATATTCAGATCGCAATTACATGTGCGATTCACTGCCTGCGACGTCGCAAGAAGTCTATTGAACCTTATCATTTAGAGGAATGAGAAGTCGTAACAAAGTTTACGTAGATGAACATGTAGAAGGATCATTATCGAAATCTACAAAGTAGAACGACATGCGAACATGTTTGAACACTTAGGGGCAACGCCTGGCTAGAGTGCCCAGGCTCCCCGCCTGTGGGTCTCTCTCCCGTCCCCGGCGTGTGTACTTGCACACCAGTCGGGCGACTAATGAATCATGGAACATAAAGAGCCAAGGATTGTAAATTGATAGCCCGCCCATCACACCTAATACGTAGAGCGCCTTGGGGGGTGTGTACTTCTTTTGAAACACAAACGACTCTCCGCAACAAATATCTCAACTCTTGCATCGATGAAGAACATAGTGAATTGTGATACTTGCTATGAATTGCAGAATCCAGTGAACCATTGAGTTTTTGAACGCAAGTTGCCCTGAAGCTATTAGGCCGAGGGCACGTCTCCATGGGCTTCAAGGTTGTCGTCCGTTTGCTTGGCTAGAAGCGATGCATGCATCTGTCGTCCCCATGCCGACCCGTAGGAAGATGTCAACACACATGCGACCTTAGAAACGCCTAGGTGACATCGGCAGAACCAAGGTTGAGCTATGTCAATATCGGCGGTGGCTAAGTGTTGAACTATGTTGACCCATAATTTGTCAAATGTGATGCCCACACCCAATACCGATGTAGCGATTAGAGGTTTTTCATATGGTCGAGTGCATCTCTAATGGATAATCATATGCCAAGGAAAAATTTGTGCAAAATAACGATGTCACTATTATAGGTTTTTTGGGATGTCAAGTGCAATCCTAATGTAAAGTGACATGTCGAGAGGCATAGAATATGTCAACACACATGCAAACTTGGGAGCATCTAGGTGACATCGGCATCCCCTTGCGCGCATCGCTTATATTCCATGTGATATTGGCAGGCCGCTACACGCATCGCCCAAGAGCCATCCACAGACCCCTGCGCACATACACCTGGTGACATCGACTGAGACCCGCACACAATGGCAGGACCCTATGCAAATCTTCCAAGCGACATCGGCTAAAGCTTGCACACTATGGCATGCCCCTGCACACATTGGTTGATGCTCACACGCAAGATAAGGCCCTTTCATGCATTGTTTAGGTGACATCAACAGACCCTGCAGATGTTGGCTAAGCGACATCGGCCAAGGCCCATGTACAATGGCATGCCTATGCACGCATCACTTGGGCAACATCGGCAGACTCCTGTGCACATCGGCCTGGCGACATCGGTTGAGGCCCGTACATAACAGCAAGCACATGCACACATCGGTTGACACCTACAAACAACGGCAGGCCCCCCTGCGCACATCAGCCAAGTAACATCGGCTAATACCCGCACACAAGATTATGCTCCTACGTGCATCGCTTAGGCGACATCGGCAGACCCCTATGGATGTCAGCCAAGCAACATCGACTGATGAGGCCCGCACACAATTTCATGGCATATGTGCATCGCAAGGGCGGCATTAGTAGACCCCTGCGCACATCGGCCTAGCAACATCGACCGAGGCTCACACATAACAACAGGCCCCTGCACACATCGGGCAAGTCACATCAATCGATGCCCGTGCACAAGGTCAGGCCCTAATGCAGTGTCCATAAAGTAGGTGAAATCAGAACACCTCTGTGCACATTGGCGAAATGATACTAGCTAAAGCTCACGCATAACGGTAGACCGCTGTGCACTTCGGCGAAGCGATATCAGTCGAGGCTCGCACACAATGTCAGACCTCTGCGTGCATATCCAAAGGAGCATCGATGAACCCCTTCGTACATTGGTAGAGCAATATCGACCGATTCCTTTACACAATGCAGGCCCCTGCGTAATCGATTGATGACCGTGCACATGGAAAGTCCTCTACGCATCACTTAAGTGACATCGGCAGACCCTGCGTATGTCGTCCAAGCGACATTGGTTGAGGTCGATGCACAATGGTAAGCCCTTACGCGCATCACCTAGGTAGTATCAGCGGATTCCTACCCATATCAACCAGGCAATAAAGGACAAGGCGTGCACACAACGAAAGGCCCTACGCATGTCAGTCAAGCAACATCGATTGGGTCCCACGCATAATGTCTGGCCCGTACGTGATATTAGTTGACCAATGCACACATTAATCAAATGATATCCGTCGAGGACGATGTACAATGGTACGCCCTTGTGCGCATCACCCAAGCGACAATGGTAGGCCCCTACGCGCATTGCCCTATTAACATCGGTGGCCCCCTGCACATATCGTTCTAGGCCCTTGCACAATAACACAACCCTACACGCATCATCCAAGCAACATCAGCAGACCCCAACCCACATCACCTGAGGCCCGCGCTCAATGTCAAGTCTCTGTGTGTATCACCCAAGCATTATCGATGGACCCCTTTGCACATCAGCCAGGTGGCATCGGTCGAGGCCTGCGCAAAAGGGAAGGCCTCTGCGCACATCAGTTAAGCAACATATTTTGATGCCTGCACACAAGGCAAGGCCTCTGCGCACATCTCTTAGGCGACATAGGCAAAGCCATAGGCACGTCAGAAAAGCTACATCGGGTGAGGCTCACACACAACGGGAGGCCCATGCGCACATCGTAAAGGCTACTTCAGCCAAGGACTGCACACAACGGTAGACCCTTGTGCTCATAAGCCAAGTAACATCGATTGATGCCCATGCACAAGCGCAGGCCTATGCACCTATCACCCAGGTGACATTGGCCGAGGCACTCGCGCTCTCTCGACATTGGTAGATGTCATCACTTTTTTAAGGAAAAGTTCAACATTAAAAAAATTGAGAACTTTTATTTTGGTTATATGAGAGTCATTTTTGCAACCCAAAGTGTGAATGGTGGTGTTTATATAGATATATATAATTTATTTTTTCTTAAAAAAATTCCAATTTAACTACTTTTTTCTGAAAAATTTGAAATTTAAATATTATTTTTCTTATATTTAAAAGTCATTTTTGCAAGCAAATTTCTCTTTTGGTGGTTTTGTTTATTTTTAAATTTTTTTTTAGAAAATTTTGAGATATAAATAAATAAATTTTTTTATAGAAAACTTTTATTTCTAACATTTGAAACTCATTTGTGAAAACGGAATTATGTTTGAGGGTTTTTTTAATTTTCTTTTATTTTTTATTTAATTTTTTTATAAAAAGTTTTGACATAAAAAAAATAAAAAAATTTCATTGAACATTTTAATTTTTCCATTTGAAACTCATTTGTGAAAGTGGAATTGTGTATGTCGGGTTTTTCTATTTTTTTATATTTTTTCCTATTTAATTATTTTTTTGGTAAAATTTATTTTTTTAGAATTCAATTTTTTTCTTGAAAACTTATATTTTTGACATTTGAAACTCATTTGTGCAAGCGAAATTGTGTTTGATAACTTTTTATTATTTATTTTATTTCATTCACTATATAATTACTTTTTCAGAAAATTTCTATACATATAAAAAAATTATTTTTCTTGAAAATTATTTTCGCTTATATTTTGAACATATTTTCGCAAGCCGTATTGTGTTTGGTGTTTTTTTTTATTTGTTTTTATTTTTTTCCTATTTAATTATATTTTTCGAAAATTTTGACATAAAAAAATATAATTTTTTTAAACTGGAAACTATTATTTTAGACATTTGAAACTTATTTGAGAAAGCGGAATTGTGTTTGGTGGTTTCTTTATATTTGTTTTATTTTTTCTATTTAATTATTTTTCAAAAAATTTCTACATATAAAAAAATTAATTTTTTTATTGAAAACCAATATTTTTGACATTTGAAACTCATTTGTGACTGCGAAATTGTGTTTTGTTGCTTTTGTATATTCTCTTTTATTTTTTTAAAAAAATTTTGACGTATGAAAAAAACAATTTTTTTTATTGAAACTATTATTTTTTACATTTGAAACTCATTTGTGCAAGCGATATTGTGTTTGGTGGTTTTTGTATATTTTTTTTTATCTTTTTCCTATTTAATTATTTTTTTCAAAAAATTTCAACATATATAAAATAATTATTTTTGAGAACTATTATTATTTTATATTTTGAACTCATTTGTTTAAGACAAAATTCTGTTTGGTGATTTTTTAATATTTGTTTTAATTTTTTTTCCTATTTAATTATTTTTTAGAAAATTTTGACATATAAAAAATCAATTTTTTAAAAACAATTCTATTGATATTTGAAACTCATTTGTGTAAGCGGAATTATGATTGGTGGTTTATTTTTATTCTTTCTATTTAATTATTTTTCAGAAAATTTCGACATATATAAAAATAACTTTTTTTAAAACAATTTTTTTTATATTTGAAACTCATTTGTGCAAGCAAAATTTCGTTTGACTACGTCCCTGCCCTTTGTACACTGCCTGTTGCTCCTACCAATCGAATGATCCGGTAAAATGTTCAGATTGCAGTGATAAGGGTGATTCGCTGCCCGCAACGTCAAGAGAAGTCCACTGAACCATATCATTTAGAGGAATGAGAAGTCTAACAAGGTTTACGTATGTGAACATGCATAAGGATCATTATCGATACCTGCAAAATAGAACGACCCGCGATCATGTTGGAAAACTCAAGGGCGATGCGTGGCTATAGTGTCAAGGAGGGGGCCTGCGGGTCTCCCTCCCGTTCCTAGTGTGCGCGCTCGCGCACCCATCGAGCAACTAACGAATCCTAGCGCATAAAAAGTCGAGGATTGCAAATTGATAGCCCGCCCCTCGCACCCAATATGTAGAGCGCATTGGGGGATGTGTACTTCTTTTGAAACACAAATGACTCTCGAGAATAGATAGATTAGCTCTTGCATCGATGAAAAATGGTAGTGAATTGCGATACTTGTTGTGAATTGCAGAATCCAGTGAACTATTGAGTTTTTAAACGCACGTTGCACTTGAAGCTATTAGGCCGAGGGAACGTCTGTCTGGGCTTCAAATCCGTCGTCTGTTTACTGGGCTAGAAGCGACGCATGCGTCTATCGTCCTCATGCCGACCTGTTGGAAGATGTCAACACACATGCGACCTTGGAAACACCTAGGAGATATCGGGCAGCGCCAAGGTTGAGCTATGTCGATATCGGTGGCGGCTAAGTGTTGAACTATGTTGACCAATAAGTTGTCCAATGTGATGCCTGCACCCACTACCGATGTAGTAATTATAGGTTTTCTGTGTCATCGAGTGCATTTCTAATGCCTAATCATATGCCAAGGGCAAATTTGTGCCAAATAACAATGTAACTATTATAGGTTTTATGGGATGTCGAGTGCAATCCTTATGCAAAGTGACATGCCGAGAGGCATAGGAATATGTCAATGCACATGCGAACTCGGCAGCATCTAGGTGACTTCGGCAGCCCCTTACATGCATAGCTTATAGCCCACGTGACAATGGCAGTAGCTTATAGCCCACGTGACAATGGCAGGCCGCTGGGCGCATCACCCAGGAGACATCGACAGACCCCAGTGCACATAGACCAGGTGACATGGGCTGAAGCCCGCACACAACGATAGGACCCTACGCATATCTGCCAGGCGACATTAGCTAAAGTCCGCACACTATGGCATGCCCCTATGAACATTAGTTGATGCTCGCGCCAAAGATCAGGTCCTTGCGACCGTCGGCTAAGCAACATCTTCTGAGGCCTGCGCAAAATGGCATGCCCCTGCGCGCATTCCTATGGAGACATCGGCATACCCCTACGCACATCGTCCAAGTGACAATGCTCGTGGCCCGTACACAATAGTAGGCCACTGCGCACATCAACCAAGTGACATCCGCTGATGCTCGTGCACAAGATCATGCCCCTACGTGCATGCTTAGGCGACATCGACATACTCTATTGATGTTGGCCAAGCAACATCAACGAGGCCTGCATAAAATGTCAAGCCCCTGCGTGCATTACAATGGTGGCATTAGTAGATCCCTGCACATATCGGCCAGGCAACTTCGGCCCAGGCATGCAGATAACGGTAGGTCTGTGTGCACATCAGCAAAGCCACATCAATCGATGCCCGCACACAAGGTCAAGCCCTAATGCAGTGTCCATCACGTAGGTGACATCAGTAGACCCCTGTGTACATCACCCAAATGATACCAGCTAAAGCTCGCGCACAACGGCAGACCACTGTGCACTTTTGCCAAATGACATTAGCTGAGCCTCGTACATAATGGCAGACCCTTTTGTGCATCTCCCAAGATGCATCAGTAAACCCCTGCGCACATTGACAGAGCGATATCGGATGAGGCCTTTACACAACGGCAGGCCCCTGTGCACATTGATTGATAACCGTGCACAAGGCAAGGCCTCTACACATCGCTTAGGTGACATCGA
>JAGDQO010002666.1:0-116548 GCA_018342035.1 Solanum appendiculatum
TTACCGTATGTTGAAAATCTTTGACTTTGATGTATATGCACTAATTGATCGGGTGCCTCTCTTCTTTTGTCACCCCCTTTGTGCCAAAAGTTCTCATGTTAGAGCCCGACTTTGTTGCGTGAGTCATATAAGGTGTCTACTCCTATTTGGTGCATATATTGTTGCTAGGAAGGTCTATAGAAATTGGCCTATTTGCATCTTGCATAAAATATTGCCTTGTGATCTTGTTGAATTGAACATGGTCGATTTTGATGTTGTTCTTGGGATGGATTGGTTGCATGCAAACTATGCTTCTATTGATTGTAGAAACCGTAGGGTCAAGTTCCAATTCCCAAGTGAACCCATTCTTTGAGTTGGAAACCAAAATGTGGTAGTCATATGTTAAGATTCATCTCTTGCATTAAAGCCCGGGTAAAGTTGATCTCTAAGGGGTGTCTCTATCACCTAGTGAGGGTTAGGGATGTGGAGTCCAAAACCCTTCTTATAGAGTCGGTTCCGGTCGTAAATTAATTCCTTGATGTCTTTCCTAATGACCTTCCCGATGTTCCTCCCAAAAGGGAAATAGATTTTGGCATAGACCTCCTCCCCGATACTCAACCCATTTCTATTCCCCCTTACCGTATGGCCCCGGCGGAGTTAAAGGAGTTGAAAGAACAATTGAGGGACATGTTGGAGAAGGGTTTTATTAGGCCTCTGGGGTGCACCGGTGTTGTTTGTGAAGAAGAAAGATGGGTCCCTTAGGATGTGTATTGATTACTGGCAACTTAATAGAGTCACCGTCAAGAATAAATATCCTCTTCCTAGGATTGATGACTTGTTCGACCAATTGCAAGGGGCTAGCCACTTCTCTAAGATTGATCTTCGGTCCGGGTATCATCAAGTGAAGGTGAGGGAGGGTGACATTCCCAAGACAGCCTTCCGGACTAGGTATGGACATTATGAATTTGTGGTCATGTCCTTTGGGTTGACCAATGCACGGGGCTACCTTTCTATTGGACGCTAATGAATAGGGTCTTTAAACCCTTACCTGATTCCTTTGTTGTGGGTCTTCATTGGATGATATTTTAATTATTCGCCATAGCGAGGAAGAACATAATGCGTCACTTGAGGGTTGTGTTGGCAAAGATTAAGAGAGGAGAAGGTGTATGCCAAGTATGAAAAAGTGTGAATTTTGGCTGAGGGAGGTTGCCTTCCTAGGTCATGTGGTGTCGGGGGATGGTATTAAGGTAGACCCTAAGAAGACCGATGTGATTAGAAATTGGCCTAGGCCATTGACCCCGTCGGATATTAGGAGCTTCTGGGCTTAGCGGGTTACTACCGGAGATTTGTGAATGGGTTTTCTTCTATTGCTTCTCCCATGACTAAGTTGACACAAAAGAAGGCTAAGTTTGAGTGGACCGACGAGTGCGAAAGGAGTTTTCAAACCTTGAAAGATAAACTTGTGTCCGCTCCTCATATTGTCCACTACGGATGGGCTTGAGGGATTTGTTGTGGTATTGTGATGCTTCTAGAGTGGCTTGGGTTGTGTCCTAATAAAAAATGGTAAGGTGATAGCCTATGCTTCTAGACAACTCCAAAGCTGCATGAAAAGAACTATCTACGCATGATCTTGAATTAGCCGCGGTGGGTTTGCTTTTTAAAGATTTGGGCGTCATTATTTGGTATGGGGTACATGTGATGTGTTCACCGATTCATAAGAGCCTCCAATATGTCTTCAACCCAAAAAGATTTCTCAACTTTTGAGACAAAGAAGGTGGCTAGAATTTCTTAAAGATTATGATATGAGTGTGCATTATCATCCCGCGGTAAAGCTAATGTTGTGGCGGATGCTTTGAGTAGCGTGTCTATGGGTATCCTTAGCTCATGTTGATATTGGTTGATAGGGAAAATGGCTAGGGAGGTACATCGGTTGGCTAGGTTGGGGGTTAGGTTGGAAGAGGTTGGTAATGGTGGTGTGGTCGTTGTTGATGGTGCTAGGTCTTCCTTGGTTGATGAGGTGATAGCAAAACAAGATCTTGATTCTTCCTTGTTTGAAATGAAGGCCTTGGTGAAAGAGAGCAAGGTGGAAGTTTTCTCCCAAGGGGGAGATGGTGCCCTTAGGTACCAAGGTAGGTTGTGTGTGCCTTGTGTTGATGGTTTGAGGGAGAAAATTCTTGAGGAGGCTCATAATTCTTCCTACTCCATCCACCCCGGTTCCACCAAAATGTATAGAGATTTGAGGGATGTGTATTGGTGGGGAGGCATGAAGAAGGACATTGCCAATTTCGTCTCCGGTTGTCATAATTGTCAACAAGTCAAGGCCGAACATCAAAGGCCGGGTGGTCTAACCCAAGACATAGAGATTCCTACTTGGAAGTGGGAAGAAATTAATATGGATTTTGTAGTTGGTTTACCCAAGACTAGAAAAGGTTTTGATTCTATTTGGGTGGTGGTTGATAGGATGACAAAAATCGGCTCATTTTCTACCGGTAAAGACAACATATGGGGCGGAAGATTATGCAAGGTTATATATTCATGACTTGGTAAGGTTGCATGGGATTCCTCTATCCATCATATCGGACCGTTGTACTCAATTTACTTCACACTTTTGGAAGTCTTTTCAAAGGGGTCTAGGTACGAGAGTTAAGCTTACTACGGCCTTTCACCCGCAAACGGATGGACAAGCCGAAAGGAATATCCAAACACTTGAGGATATGCTTAGGGCTTGTGTATTGGAGCTTAAGGGTAGTTGGATGAATCATCTTCCATTGATTGAGTTTGCTATAAACAATAGCTATCATTCTAGCATCGGTATTGGCTCCTTTTGAGGCTCTCTATGGGAGGCGTTGTAGATCACCGGTTGGGTTGGTTTGGAGTTGGTGAGGTGGCCTTGTTAGGACCAGACCTAGTTATGGAGGCTCTTGAGCAGGTTAGGATGATTAGAGAAAGTTTGAAGATGGCCCAAAGTCGCCAAAAGTCCTATGCCGATGTGAGGAGAAGGGCTCTTGAATTCCGAGTTGGTGATTGGGTTTATTTGAAGGTGACACCCATGAAGGGTGTGGTTCGTTTTGGTAAGAAGGGCAAGTTGAGCCCAACATACGTGGGTCCTTATAAGGTGATGAGGAGAATTGGCAAGGTAGCTTATGAGTTGGAATTGCCTAGCGAGATGGATTTGGTTCATCCGGTATTTCATGTGTCTATGTTGAGGAAGTGTGTGGGTGATCCGAATGCCATTGTGTCTCTTGATGTTGGGGGTGTTGTTGAAGATAATTTTACCTATGAAGAGGTTCCGGTCCAGATTTTAGATAGACAAGTGAAGAGGTTGAGAAACAAAGATGTGGCTTCCATTAAAGTCCTTTGGAGAAATCAACAAGTTGAAAGTGCTACTTGGGAGGCCGAAGCGGACATAGCAAAGGCGATATCGCTTATCTTTTCCACTCCACTCGAGCTAATTGTATTGATCTAGCCCTTTATAAAATCTCAGGTCTTAAGTTCAGCCCCCATGTCATGCATACATTTCATGTTTAAGTTGACAAGTTCATTGTGGTTTACAAACTATGTTGAGGTTTTGAAAAATAAGTGTAAGTGCATTGTTGCATCCTTACTGTGGGCTGAAATGTGCCATTTGTGGTCTCTCATGTACGTTTCTTTAACATTCGGGGACGAATGTTCCCAAGGGGAGATAATTGAAACGACCCCAAAAATGCCCGAAAATGTGCTTCGGAAACACCTATAATTGTAATTTCCATATATCTCAAAATCCGTGCATGATTTCGGAAATTCGACTTCATATTCTTATTGTGGGGTCAAATTGAGTGGGAAATGGGTCTAACCCGAATTTTAGAGCAACCGTATCAAAATTCGAAAATCGCAAAAATTGCGATTTGGAGGGTCAATTTTAAAGGGGCATATCTCTTAGCACACAAGGAACTGGAAGGGCTGCAACCTATCAAATTAAAGCTCTTTGAGTTAGCTTTCCAACGCACTTGGTTTCACCTCATTCCGAGTTAGGATGAGGGAGTTATGACCATTTTCGTAAAACCTGTCTGTGTAGATTTGCAATTTCCGGTGAGCTATTTTTTAGGCGGGTTGGAGACGTTTTTTTTTATAAAAAGGGGATATGTCCCATACTTAGTCATTTTTCTTAACTCCAAAAATACTCTCTAAGCCCTCTCCAAAAATTCCACCAAGATCTTCAACCAAATTCAAACATCTCAAGCTCTAATTCCGGATTCAAGACTCAATCTCAAGCTTCGATTCTCCATTCCAATCTTCATCAAGGATTCTCCAAAGTTGAGGTATGTGGTTTGATTGTGGAAACCTTCCTTTCCACAAGTCCAACCATTTATCCTCTATTTCTACTTCAAGTTTATGGGTCCTTATGATTATTTATGAACTCTTGAATTATGGAATTACTACTTACACACCCTATTATGGTCCATTTTGCATATTATCATGAAATGGAATTATTATGTGATGTTTATGGTTTACATGCTTCCATGATCAAATTATGAAGGTTGATATATAATATGTATGTTGTTGGTGGGCTGATTTATATGGATTTTGGAATTGGTTGGACTTAGTATTCTTGAAATACATGATTTCATTTACATGAACAATTGCCCACCTTGTGTTTGATAAAATGCCCATTTATAGAATCTTTAGGAAAGGGAAGGTCCAAGGTACGTCCTATGAGTCGGATGGTTATGTAATTACTGAAATGATGATGAAATGGACACCATGTATATGATTTCTCTAAAAAATAAGTGTTGTGAGTCGACCAAGCCTAGTACGGGGGGTAGTAGGCCCGTATAACCGTATCGAGGGGTTGGTACCTTGGTTGCCTAGTACGGGGGGTAGTAGGCCCGTATAACCGTATCGAGGGGTTGGTACCTTGGTTGCCTAGTACGGGGGGTAGTAGGCCCGTATAACCATATCGAGGGGTTTGTACCTTGGTCCCTAGCTCGGGGGGTGGTAGGCCCGTGTAACCATATTGAGGGGTTTGTACCTCTTTCGCCTCTCCAAGGGGGTGGTAGGCCTTGGAAATACTATATTGATGGTCATTCGCCACACATGTACTACGTCCCACTAAATATGATTTTTATGTAAGCATCATTATACATATCATTTCATTAATATGCTATTTATCGGGTATGATTACGCATTTTTCCTATGATGTCCATCTAATGTAGCATTGCATTGCATCCCATATACTTAGTACATTCAAATGTACTAACGCATACTCTATGCCTACATGATGTCACCATGTAGGGACCGGAGCACCGCTTGACCATCCTCCTCCGCGTGGCTAGTACGATTTTCTATAGTGGTTATTGGTGAGTCCTCCATTTCGGGGACGTTGCTCATGATCTTTTGCTATGTATAAAACTTTTCCTTTCTAGTTATGTTTTGACTATGAGGGTGAGCCCGGTAGTTTGTCTTGGCCCCCGCTAAGTACTCATGTTTAGAGGTGGTGTTGGACAAGTCGTGTATTATGCTTGAGCTTGACTCATCTATGGTATTTATGTATCATTTCTTTTTTTTTTCTTTCTTGCTCCCTTAGTCCCGATTTCCCCCTTGATTATGCTTATCGCTTATGGTCATTTAATTGCTTCCGCGACCAAGGATGTGTAATGATACGCTATGAGGCTTGTTTGGGGTTCCTTCGGGTTCCCCATTCGCCGGTCACATCTAGGCCCTAGGCTTGGGTCGTGACATGAATATCCACAAATAAATTAATGATGGTATTAAACAAGGCATAGGAAGGATCTTAAATAAGTTTGTAAGAGCCTCCCACTCCTAAAAAGCTTGTACCTTAGCCTTGTACATGCGTAGCTCGCCATTGCTGATGACTTAGCCCAAGAAGTGTACTTTTGATTGTGCAAACTCGCACTTGCCCCTCTTGATATATAGTTCATTCTCCCTCAATACTTGGAAAACCTTCCTTAAATGCTTTACATGCTCTTCTAAGGTGTTGTTTTAAATGAGTATATCATCTAAGTATACTACCAAGAACTGATCAAGATAGGGATGGAAGATCTTGTTCTTGAGGGTGTAAAATGTAGTAGCTGCGTTGGTTAAGCTGAATGGCATTACCAACCACTCAAAGGCTCCGTATCTCGTCACACATGTTGTAATAGACTCATCTCCATCCGCAATGAGAACCTGGTAGTAGCCTTTGCGATGATAAACCTTGGTAAAGTACTTTTCTTGTCCAAGTCTATCAAATAGGTCATCTATTAATGGGATCAAATATTTGTTTTTCACTTTGACTTTGTTAAGTGTCTGATTGTCTATGCATAAGAGCAATGATCCATCTTTTTTATTTTGGAACAACACCGGCATTTCAAAAGGTGCCTTCGATGGACGGATGTGACCGACATCCAGTAGTTCTTCCGATTGTTTCTTGAGCTCCTCCAACTAGGTGATGCCATACAATAAAGAACGAATGCGAGTGACTTAGCTCCTGGATCCAACTCAATCTTGCGATCCACCTCATGTCTAGGAGGTAGGTTCTTAGGTAACTTGTCAGGCATCACATCTTTATTCTCTTCCAATAGTTTCTCTCTATAAGGTCGGGTAACTCATGCCTCCCTCCATATTTGTAATGGTTGCCATGAACGTTGGCTCCCCATTCTTGAACTCCTTGACTAACTGAATAGCTAAAAGTTGTGAAACGATTTTCCTAAATTGCTTTATAGCTCCCTGAAGATTAATGTGGACGTCAACACACCAATTCTCAGGACTCTATTCTATATTTGCTCTTGTATTGAGAAACCAATAACCTGGGTTCTGATATCTAATTGTCACGTCCCAAACTACCGTGCCATGCGAACAACTACTCTAACATCTAGATAGGAAAACCCTTACCACCAGATTTAAAACTGTTAATTCGAAATAAACAAAATATCAATTAATCACTTTATTTAAATAAAAGAGTTACTCTCAACCTTGTTATAAATACAACTATCCTTGATAAATACACGGAAAAAGAACTACTTTAAAAAGGTACAGGAGTTTCTAAGAATTTACAAGATTTAAAAAAATCAGACACAACTCCCACCATAAGAAAAAAAGAGTAGAAGCTGTCGGAGATCATCTTCTTAACCTATGAAATATCACCGATCCTACAACTTGACTATGCCAAGTGGCATAACAATAGTAGTATCAGTACAAATAACACATATCGATACGCATCCTCGGCAACTCGAATCCCCCCTATAATATCAGGTAAATAATTAGAAAGACACATGCAACTTGAAATTATACAACCCCAACTCTGTAACCATGGACCTTTCTACTAGGTATTACCACAATTGAACTCCTACACTATATTCAAAGTCCTACTTCCCCATTCCGCTGTCAACTCCACCACAAGAAGCCATCACACCCTTCACATCAGATCAATACCTAACCCTCTGTCCCATAGAGATTTTTTCGAACCACTCGATCTACCAAGACCAGAGTATCTATTGTATTCCCAATTCCGGAAACACATATACCCACTAATCTTGTTAGTCAAGCTGCAATAACCCTAGCTTTTGGCCAACCTAGTGTACCACCTGTCAATTTCTTACTTACCCACATTGACTCAAACCACACAATTAGATACATTCTAAGTTACTTTAACGATCATAACCAGTTCCAACTACGATCTATGCACCCGACTCCCGGTCCTTACCCAAACTTAACCTTCATAATCATGATCCACAACATTAAAACCAATAAGACCTAATTCAGCAAACCTTCTAAATAACCCAGAGCACCAAGAATCCCTAAGACATCATAAGTAGTGTTTATGTCACGACCCAAAAATCGGGTGTGATGGCACTTGTCCTATCCCATCAGGACAAGTCATCCTAAATCCAACAATACGAAAAGAATAACATAATTCAAGAAGAGATGAAATCAAGCGGAGTCTTTCACTGAACAAAAACCAACCCAAGACTGGTTGTCACATGTACAAGCCACTATTACAGAAGTTAAAAGAAAGTACATGTCTCAATTCCTTGTATCTCAAATAAAAACAAAGCGAAAAGTAAAGGGCCGAGAGAGATCGCCAACATCAAATGGCTACCTCTCAAATGTCCTAAAAAAGCCTCGAAGAAGGAAAAAAAGAGATCAAGATCACGGTCTGGGCTCGGCACCTACACAAGTGTAGAAGCAAGGGTGAGTACCAACAACACGGTACCCAGCAAATCAACTAATGAAATGAAGAAGATCTAATAGAATCATGAAACCCTGACTTCCAACCAAACCTTCGATAACTACAACCTGCACAGAAATTCAGCCCAACCTAACAAGTTCCAATCCACAGTTCAAATAGTACAAAATTCAACAACAGCTCAACAGCATCAACGAAAGAACTCATCTCAGTATCAACATATCAATCTCAGAGTCACAAGGCATAAACATAGCACCACAATAACAAGGATCAGACAATAGAATGCAATGCAATGACAAGTAGAGTAATGCATGTCTGTCCTGCGATACACATCCGCTGAATCTCAGACCGGAACCCATGGGGGCCATACAAAGACCATGTATCCGCGGAACCATTTCTCATCGGCATAATCATCACTCACCGAAACCATTTCCCCTCAGCATAAAATCATTAGAGTGTCTCATCATAGTGTTTCAGAATTAATGCACACTAGCATGTTCACACAAATAATGAGAAGGATGATAGTGCTCATAGTCACAACGCAATTCATATCAATGCAAATCACGTCACACTATCAACAATATTTCAACATCATCAAATACATCAACCAAAGGAAGATCAATTGCCTAGCCTCCGTTTCACTACTTCTTTCATCACAAGTAGGATCAATCGCTAGGCAAGAGTTTTCAAGTCTAATCCCATAGTTCACGATGAGCAAAAGACATATTCAACATGTTCATAATCACATCGAGGCTATCATAGCAACTCATCAATTACACAACAATATCAAGTTTATGGCCCATCACACTTTGGACGATCACTTTAGCACACAAAGCCATTTTAGTACCCCGCCGGTCAATTTTAGATTGATTCATACAACAATTCACCCATACCTCAATCCCATTACTCCCCAACGCAATCAAGTAAGGAAGTTGGAATTCTAAGAGATTCACAAGGTTACAAGAGTTCGCTTGCTTTAATCGAACTCGCAATCAATCAACAACCGGGGCTTTTCCTTTCCGAATGCAATCCAAAGCAACACAATCTATTCAAATTATGAAACCCAATCAAAATTTGGGACTAACAATACCAAGAACACAAAATTTGGAAAGAAAAGGTAAAACAACCCCAAACTTCGATTTCGAAAACGGAACTTGAATTCAAAATTTCTTACATATAAAGGTCCCTCAAGGAATTAGCAACTCAATAGAGAAAATCATTTGAAAACCGGAGTTTAAATCAGTCAAAAATCCTTAATTTATCACAAACTCGTAGTTCAACCAAAACCCCCAAATTTCCAATTCAAAAACCTCCATTTCAAATTAAAATCAAGTTTAAATCAATGGGTAATCAAAGCCAAGGGTTAAAATTACTTACCCACACTGATTCACACGGAAAGTCTCTTAAAAAATCTCCCAAGAGAGCTCCAAAATGATGAAAATGGAGAAAACGAGACATTTCCCGAATTTACACTGTTTTAGGAATTAATGAACTCCGCGAACGCAGATAACAACACACTGAGTCTCTGTGAACGCGGGTGCCTCTCCGCGAACGCAGAGAACACCACGCTGGACCCTCCGCGAACGCGGCCCCACTCCGCGAATGCGAAGGTCACACGCCTAACCCTCCGCGAATGCGGAGGTCAAAACAGCTGGCACCAGATAACAACAAAATCAACAAAACACAAAATCACTGAATGGGCCCTCAAGATTCCGAAGGAATCCCGTGTACATAAACTAGATATACAACCCTACTAAAATCGACGTTGCGGACTCATTGGAACCGTTGAAATTTGGATTCGAGGTCTCCTTGACCCGGAACCCGATAAAACGCAACAATAGTAACTCAAGCTTCAAAATTTCAAAACAAACACAGGACCTTCGAAAATTCAACCAAGGCCACCCCTAGCCCTAAAATCATCCCCCGAATCCAACGGAGTCGTCGGAATCCACATCCGAGCATCCGATCTCCGAATGTTGACCAAAGTCAACCCTATGATCAAGATTTCAAAATTTTCCAACTTAAGACCTCAAATCCACAATACCGCCCCAAAACTGGTTCCGTCAACTCTCCTAAACCAATTTCCACGTTCCGGAACTGATGGAATCGACATAATTCCCATCCGAGTCCCGAAACTCCAAAAGACCTCAAAAATCACATTTTGACAACTTAAGCCTTTAGAATTCAAATTTTTTTCCAAAAACCACAACTCAACAAGAATTTTCGCAAAACCAACATCGGATATCAGCCAAACATGACTCGAGGAAACTCTCGAGAGGGGTAAAACGGTCATTTAACAAAAATAACCAAAATTGACCTTCAGGGTCATTACAGTTTAACGTGCCATCTCAGTCTACACAAGAATCATTTCAGCCTTTAAAACACAAATTTCGGCCACTCATGGACCAACATTTAATAATAAGCCAACAACATAGTAAAACCTCTAGTCATCAACCTGACTCAATCAACACATGAAGAATGTCCCATGATCACAAATAAAGCTGGTTCTCTCAAGGAACCAACATACAAAAAAATAGTCAAGCACATATATACCAGACGTGGATTGTTGGTAGATCTGTATCGGTGTGGTACCCGAGCCAATCAATATGATATTTTGTACAAGGCGTGGTATCCGAGCCAACCAGTAGTAGCCTATACCAGTGTGGTACTCGAGTCAATCAGTCTTTGTAACCATTTTGAATTCGTGCCCGAAGGCCTAGACATGGAATCTCTCGTCAATTTACAAAAATATCATGAAACAGAGACATGTTTTAACTACGTAGTTAAACCTAGCCTACCTGGATGCCAAGCAACTGTTGAAGAACTCTGAACACGAGCTTCTGGCTCCGTGAGGACGAATTCTGACGGACGTAGATAAAAAATCCATGTGTTTAACCGACCCTGCACTAGAATCCTTCCAATCCATTTGCTCTCAAGCTTAAAGTAGCCCAGCAGGATTTTTGGAATAGCCCTAATCTATTTTACCCCTGAACGAGGAGAGGACAATTAAAAGAATTCACGTTTCCGAGTTCTGCCCCCCATCCCATAACCCCCTCGGCTGACCCTGCTATGGTGGCTGACCCACCGCCATAGCGGACCTTGATCAAATTTCAAATTCCAGGATTTTTGTCATGTCACCCCAATTTTAAATTGACGATATATTCCAAAAAATTCCGGAACTCTACACGAGGTGTTTTTAAATAATGACGGATGAGATTGTTACCAAAGATATCTAGTTAAACTTACTAGATATTCTGCCATGTTTTTCCAAAATAACGTTGCAAACTTTTATAAACTTCTTCGCGACGCTTTTTTTTTTATATATATAAAAATATATTCTGCAAGTGGTTACAACATTTTAGAAGTAACAAACTTTTTTTTGGCAGAAATTTTCGAAAAGAATACTAATGTTGAAGAGCTTTCCGAAAGTCCAAACGCCACCCTGGTTGATTGTTGTGACCGACAAATTATAGAAAAACATAATTTCTAGTATAATGTCATAATTTTTCATTTAATTGTAAAAAAATAAAATATAGTTCATTATCTTCATGAGTGTATGTGTAGAAAAAGCCAAAAATAAAATCTTGAATTGAATAGTATATTTGTGAATAAGTTGGGAAGTGATCATGTGATTTGTTTAATATCATTTTCAAAAAAGCAGCATCTGGATTTCCTCGTTGTTAGTTTTCTTTCAACGTATTATCAGTTATGACAGGCCACAAGAGAATTGGTCCCATACATTCTTGTCTACAATTAAATTATGCCACATAATTAATTAAGGTATAGTCTGGTTGTTGTTTTAATTTGTGGGGTCGTGGGGTTTGTGTGGCACATGAAATTAATTGATTTGTTTAATAAAGTTAGTATTTTCTCAGATCTAGTGTTCGCACTGTTAAGTAATTTATTATTTATTAGTTGTTTACTAACTCCAAAATTATTCTCTTGTTCACAATGATAATGTTTTGATAAAGGGCACGTTTACAGATAGATTAAAGGAATAATACTATTATTAGAGCATTTCATAACTCAAATGCAATATACTAGCACTACGCATTCATGGATTATTGACTAACAATTTTAATTATTTGTTGTCACATCAACATAATGAATATAAATAGATTATATTTGTACACTTTTCTAGCTTGGCATAATGGATGACTAAAAACAAAGTTGAAATTTTCTTTTGAACTTTCCACACACGTCTTTAATTAATTAGGTACAACAGTAATGATTCATGTCTGTTAACGTTCGAAGAAACCTTCACTAAACATCATTATCACATGTTAAAAAACATTCTAATTAAGATTGGACGGCCTAATTAAATTGACTAAACATGCTAATTACATGAATACATTCAATATCATGCCTAATGAGACAAATTTAAATGGTCAAAAAACTTTAATAAAGAAAATCATTTCATTTATATGTTTATAATTCTCATCATTATTATAATGGCTAATGCATCCTAATAAGATAACTAATTAATCAAGACGTGATTAGAGTTAACTTTTCTTTTAAATAATTTTAAGTGGACCCCTGAATACACGAGTAAGGTTGTAAGAACTAAAAGAAAGTCACCAAAAGCAATAGTACTATAATTAATAAAGTGGATAAAAATTACGAAAAATAGAATTCAAAAGTTTAAGCAAATAAAAAGCATTAGATATTTTTTTGATTTATCTAAACTTTGGTGGTAATGTTAATTGGTGGTTATGTTGGTAGAAGTAAATAAATATCTCATTCATGAAGTGGATGAAAATTATGAAAAATAGAATTTAAAAGTTTAGGCAAACAAAAAGCATCAGATATTTTATTTGATTCATCTAAACTTTGGAGATAATGTTATCGATGGCTATATCAATAGAAGTAAATAAATATCTGATGAAGTAATTGAGATCATATAACAAAACTATCATTAAAAAAAAAAAAATTGTATTTAAATTATTTGCAACTACTAGGTGGCTCAACCCCAATATTTAATTAGGGTTAGCTAGAATCATGCATGCTTATCTCCATTGGCTCTTTTTAAGAAAAATTTAAAAATAAAAAAAAACCATTGTCAAGGTTATCCATAATGCGTACAAAATGTTGATGATAATGAATAATGATGTAGGCTAAAACGATAAGCTGGAAGCATTTACTTTGCTTTTACAGTTCTCCTTTGTCATGAAAATGACATTTGAGCCCTACTTTCATTTTTCATTGCTTCATCATTTTCTTTGCTTTCCAACTACCCGTTACTCAATAATAATTTTTTTTTAAATTTTAATCAGATGTCTCGATTTCAAAATTTGAAAATAAAAAAATCTTGATAAAAAGTACTCTCCTTTTTAAGATCTTACGTGGCATAAATCAAAATTAGTCATAACCATCAAAGTGGATACAATTAAATATCATGTGGAAATAGAAAATATCGGTACTACTAAATAAGAAAAATGATTTGTATAACTCAGAAACAACTAATTTTATTTTAAATGAAGAAGAGTATAAACTACATAGCAAGGCGATATATGATATGTATTTATTTTATAATATTTATTTAATAGTTATTTTCCAATTTAAAAGTGTATCTTTCCGTTAATGTATTTCTAGGCTTAATTCTAGGTATTGTATTTGTCAATTATATATCTTTCCTCTTTTCTTTCTCCAAATTAGTATATAACTCTAAATTAACACACTTTTCTCTCTTTCATTTATGATTATTTTTCTTCTTATTTTCTTACATGGACGATTCTTTTGAATTTTTTTAAAATTCAAACTTAATGACGCTGCATTTCCTCTCCCTTTCTCTGATAAAGCGTTGTCATCATTGGCTCTAGATGATTTACGAAGCTTCACTGTCAGCCAGGAGAGAAAGCTTTGAAGCTTAAGTTCAAATTATGAAATCATGAAATTGTTACTAAAATTAATGGGTGATGTTTTGAAAGATTGGATATATTACGAGGAGTTCATATCTCGGATTTGAGTGTATTTGTTTCACTATTATTGTATGAAATGCATTTATTTGTATCTGATTGTAATGACCATGAAGGTCATTTTTGGTAATTTTCTCAAAATGATCATTTTACCCCTCCCGAGAGTTGCCCCGAATCATATTTGATCAGTATCCGAAGTTGGTTTTGTGAATTTCCTTGATAAATTATGATTTTTGGAAAGTTTGAATTCTGAAGGCTTAAGTTGTCAAAATGTGGTTTTTGAGGTCTTTCGGAATTTCGGAGCTCGGAATGGAATTTCATCGATTCCATCAGCTCCGGAATGTGGAATTTTTTCAAGGAGAGTTGACAAAATTAGATTTGTGGCTGTATCGTGGATTTGAGGCCTTGAATTGGAAAATTGTGAAATTTTGATCTTAGAGTTGACTTTGGTCAACATTCGAAGATCAGATGCTCGGAATTTGATTCCGACAACTCCATTGGTTTCGGGGGATGAGTTTAGGCCTAGGGGTGGCCTTGGTTGAATTTTTAGAGGTCCCGAGCTTGATTTGAGTTTTTGAGGCTTAAGTTAGTTTTGTTGTGCTTTATCGGGTTTCGGGTCAAGGAGACCTCGAATTCGAATTCTGACTGTTCCATTGAGTCCGGAACATCGAATTTAGTAGGGTGGCATATATGGTTTGTGTGGACGGGGTTCCGAACGAATCTCGAGAGTCCATTCAGAGACTTAGTGCATTGCTGATTTTTGCTGATATTTGGTGCCTGAATTTGGCCTCCGCGTTCGTGGAGAGTACTTGGGAGCGTTAGCGGAGAGTACTTGGGAGCGTTAGCGGAGACTTGGAAAGTTTGGCCTCCGCGTTCGTGGAGGGTAATGGTCCGCGTTCGCATAGAGCAATTTTCACCTGAAACAGTGTTTAATTAGAAAATTGCCCATTTTCAAACTTTTGGAGCTCAGCAAAGCGATTTGAAAGGGGATTTTTAATGGGAATCGATTGGGTAAGTGATTTTGACCCTCAATCTTCATTACCCATTGATTATAACTCAATTTTAACTTGAATTTGAGGTTTTTAAAGGAGGAAATTTGGGATTTTTCAAGAATTTCAAAGTTTTGATAAAATGGTGATTGTGGTATGATTTGAGCTCTGTTTTTTGAATTGGTTTTCATCAATGGATTTCTAATGCTTTGAGGATCATTTTTATGTAAATATTTCCGAATTTAAACCCCGTTTTCAAAATCAATTTTTTGAGCCATTTGGGCACCTTTGCCCGAATTTCGTGTTCTTGGTTCCGAAATTTGAATAGATTGTGTTGCTTTGGATTGCTCTCGGAAGGGAAAAGCTCCAGTTGTTGATTGATTGCGATTTCAGTTAAGGCAAATGAACTTCTAAAACTTTGCGAATCTTGTAGAATTCCAGATTTCTCTTTCTAGATTGTGTTGAGGAGTAATGGGATTGAGGTATGGGTTGAATTCTAGTATGAATCAATCTAAATTGATCGGCGAGGTTAATAAAATGACAATGTGTGCTAAAGTGTTAGGCCAAAGTGTGATAGGTTGTGATCTTGATATTGATGTATAATTGATGAAATGCTATGATAGCCTCGATGTGATTGTGAAATTGATGAAGATGTCTTTTGCTTATTGTGGATTATGGGACTACACTTGAAACTATTGCTTAGTGATTAATCTTACTTGTGATGAAAGGAGTAGTGCATCGGAGACTAGGTAATTAATCTTGTTATAAATGATGTAATTGTTGATAGTGTGACGTGATTTGCATTGTGACTGTGAACACTATCATTCTCTCATTATTTGTGTGAACATGCTTATGTGCATTGCTTCTGAAACACTATGATGATACACTTTGATGATTATGCCGATGAGAAATGGTTACGACAAGTGATGATTATGCCGATGGGAAATGGTTCCGGGGAGTGATGATTATGTCGATGGGAAATGGTTCCGGCGATGCCGATGGGAAATGGTTTCGGCTATTGATGATTATGCTGATGGGAAATGGTTCCGGCGGATACATGGTCCATGTGTGGCCCCCATGGGTTCCGGTCTGAGATTCAGCGGATGTGTATTGTAGGACAGACATGCATCACTCTACTTGACATTGCATTGCATTACATTGCCTTATTCTTGTCATTGTGGAGTTGTGTTTATGCCTTGTGACTCTGGGATTGATATACTTGATACTGATGTGAGTTAGTTCGGTGATGTTGTTGAGCTGTTGTTGACCTTTGTATTATATAAACTGTGTAGTTTAGGTTGGGCTGATTTCTGTGCAGGTTGTAGTTATGGAGGTTCGGTTGGAAGTAAGGGAGTTCGAGGATTTTATTAGATTTGCCTTGTTTTGTTAGTTTATTTGCTGGGTACCGTGTTGTTTGGTACTCACCCTTGCTTCTACAGTTGTGTAGGTTCTGAGCACGGACCGTGATTTCAGTTATCCTTTCTTACCCGAGGCTTTTCGATGAGACTTTATAGGTAGCTGTTCGACGCTGGCGAACTCTTTGTTCCTTATTTATTTAACTTTGTTCTATTTGAGATACAAAGACTTGAGACTTGTTCTTATCTTTCGAAATCCAGTATTAGTGGCTTGTACATGTGACAACCAGTCTTGGGGAGGATTGTTTAAGTTTGGTTAGACTTTCTACTTGTTGGGTTTAGGCTGACTTGTCCTGGTGGGATAGGATAAGTGCCATCACACCCGATTTTTGAGTCGTGACAAATGGTATCAGAGCCCCAGGTTCATAGGTCTGACGTGTACAAGCCATGTCTAAGTAGAGTCTCAAGGATCGGTATGGAGACGTCTGTACTTATCTTCGAGAGGCTATGAAGACTATTTCATTCCTTCTTATCGTGCATGGGTTCTATCGCTAGTGCTTAGTGTTGCGTGTTATCGTGGCCCCAGTCAGAGGTAGGGGTAAGGCCTGAGCTAGAGGCCGTGCCTGGGGAGCGACACCTGCTAGAGGCCATGGTAGAGAGGCTTCCCAGAGCCTCAGGTTGCAGTTGGTGAGGACCAGGTTCCTCCAGGTTTTGCGGCACCGTTGTTTCAGGATACCCTATTGAGGATACTGGGTGTTCCGGAGAGTTTTACTCAGAGTGCTACAGGCACGCCACAAGGTTCTTAGACTAGAGCAGGGGCACAGACCCCAGAGCAGCATCAGGGTCCAGTTGTTCAAGATCAGGTAGGTCAGCCACCATTGGTTCCCGTGCCAGCTGTCGGTCCACAGGTTGCTCCAGATGTAGTTGTGCTAATGGAGGACCAGCAGTGTTATGAGAGGTTCCAGAAGATGAAACCACCCCAGTTTTAGGGTGGTAAGAGCAAGGATGCTCATGAGTTTCTAACCTTGTGCCATGAGATGCTTGAGGCTGTGAGGATGGTGGATGCGAGGGGTGTTCGCTTTGTTGCTCTCCAGCTCCGTGAACCAGCCAAAGAGTTGTAGAGGCCTTATGTGGAGTCCAGGTTAGTTGGATCTTCTCCAGTTGAGTGGGATGAGTTCTTCAGTGCATTTTGGGGTCGCTTCTTTCCTTTGAGTGTGCGTGAGGAGAGCAGGCTGAGGTTTGAGAGTTTGACTCAGGGTGGCATGTCCATTCCTGAGTATGAGACACGTTTCTGTCAGCTGTCTCGTCAGGCCAAGTCTTTGATTCCAGATGAGGCGGAGAGGGTTTGTAGATTTGTGAGAGGGTTGACTTTCTCTTATGTGGCTACCTACTTTGCATCTGAGTTTGATTTAGTATGTGATCGTATGCCTGTGACTATGCATGTTTCTATACCCGTGGGTGAGCCCAAAGTGGTAGATCGAGTGTATCGATCTTGTCCTGTTTCTTTAGCTAGGTTCGACACATGGGTAGACTTGATTATTCTGGGAATGGTAGATTTTGATGTGATATAGGATATGGATTGGCTTTCCCCCTACCAAGCGATCTTTGATTGTCATGCTAAGACTGTCACTTTAGCGATGCCTAGTGTTTCGAAGGTAGAGTGGAAGGGTACTGGTGGTTCTTACCCTAGTAAGGTTATCTCTTACATCCGAGCCCAGAGGTTGATTGATAGAGGGTGTTTGTCCTATTTGGATTTTATTCGGGATACTAGTATTGAGTCACCTTCCATAGAGTCCATTCCCGTGGTTCAGGAGTTTGCTAATGTGTTCCCTACTGATTTTCCTGGTGTTCCTCCTAATAGGGACATTGATTTTGCTATTGACTTAGAGCCGGGCACTAAGCGCACCTCTATTGCCCCGTATCATATGGTTTAAGCTGAGTTGAAGGATCAATTGCATGACTTGTTGAGCAAAGGGTTTATTCACCCTAGTGTATCACCTTGGGGGGCACCGGTTCTTTTTGTTAAGAAGAAAGATGGCTTTATGAGGATGTGTATTGATTATAGGCAGTTGAACATGGTAACTGTTAAGAACAAGTGTCCCCTTCCTCGCATTGATGATTTGTTTGATCAGCTTCAGGGTGCGGCGTTGTTTTGTAAGATTGACTTGAGGTCCGGTTATAATCAGTTGAAGTTTAGGCCATCGGATATTCCTAAGACAACTTTTCGGACTCGTTATGGCCGCTACGAGTTCTTGGTGATGTCTTTTGGGCTGTCTAACGCCCCTGCGACGTTTATGGTGTTGATGAACAGAGTGTTCCATCTGTACTTGGATTCCTTCGTGATCGTGTTTATCGATGACATTTTGATATATTCCAGGACCGAGGGGGATTATGTCCGTCACTTGAGGTTGGTTCTTCAGAGATTGAGAGAGCAGAAGTTGTATGCCAAGTTCTCCAAGTGTGAGTTTTGGCTTGATTCTATGGCATTCTTGGGACATGTGGTGTCCAAGGAGGGTATTAGGGTTGATTTGGCCAAGATTGAGGCAGTTAAGGGCTGGACGAGACCTACTTCTTCTACCAAGATTCCGAGTTTTGTGGGGTTGGCAGGCTACTACAGACGGTTTGTGCAGAGCTTCTCTACTATTGCAGCTTCGTTGACTAGATTGACTCAGAAGACCGTAGATTTTCATTGGTCCGATGAGTGTGAGGCGAGCTTTCAAAAGCTCAAGACTTTGTTGACTTCTGCACCTGTGTTGACTTTGCCCGGGGAGTGTGTGGGTTTTACCGTATATTGTGATGCCTCCGAAATTGGTTTGGGAGGTGTGTTGATGCAAAAAAGGAAAGTTATTATCTATGCTTCTAGACAGTTGAAGGCACATGAGAAGAACTATCCTACCCACGACTTAGATATTGCGGCAATGGTGTTTGTACTTAAGTTGTGGCGGTACTACTTGTATGGGGTTCATTGTGAGGTTTTCACCGATCATCGAAGTCTTTAGTACATTTTAGGGATCTGAACTTGAGACAGCACAGATGGCTTGAGATACTGAAGGACTTTGATATGACCAATTTGTATCATCCTGGGAAGGCCAATGTGGTGGCTGATGCTTTGAGTAGGAAGGCTCCTAGTATAGGGAGTCTCGCCGCGATCAGTGTTGATATGAGGTCATTGGCTAGAGATGTTCAGGGGTTAGCCCAAAAGCTTTGTCAGGTTGCAGGTTTCTAAGAAGAGCGGTGATTTGATTGCATTCATTGAGGGTCGTTCTTCCTTAGTTGAGCAGATTCGTGAGTGCCAGTTTGAGGATGAGAAGTTGTGTCTCATTCGAGACAAGGTGATGAGAGGTGAAGCCAAGGAGGCTGCACTTGATTCTGATGGAGTTTTGAGGATTGGTGGTCGGATTTGTGTGCCCAAGGTGGGTGAGCTTATTAGACTGATTCTAGAGGAGGCCCATTGTTCTAGATATTCTATCCATCCGGGAACAATAAAAATGTATCACGATCTGAGTCAGTATTAAGGATGGTGTGGTATGAAGAGGGATATTACAGACTTTGTATCTAGATGTTTGACCTGTCAAAAGGTCAAGTGTGAGCACTAGTGGCCCGGAGCTGTGTCTTAGAGGATGCCCATTCCTACTTGGAAGTGGGAGCGGATTACCGTGGATTTCGTTGTGGGTCTACCTACCACCGTGTGTGGTTATGATTCTATTTGGGTGGTTGTTGATAGGCTGACTAAGTCCGCCCATTTCATTCCAGTTCGGGTGAAGTATACATCAGAGAAGTTAGCCCAGCTCTACATCTATCAGATTGTTAGACTTCATGGGGTGCAAATATCTATAGTATTTGATCGAGGTTCCTTGTTCATTTTGCACTTCTTGAGGGCTTTACATCATGGTTTGGGTACTCGGTTAGATATGAGTACAATATTTCACCCTCAGACAGATGGTCAGTCCGAACGAATGATTCAGGTGCTTGAGGATATGCTCTGTGCTTGTGTGATTGATTTTGATGCTAGGTGGGATCAACATTTGCCCCTAGTGGAGTTTGCCTACAACAATAGCTATCATTCAGTATTCAGATGGCCCCATTTGAGGCGTTGTATGACAGACAGTGTAGATCGCCGATTAGATGGTTTGACTCGACAGAGATGGATTCCTTAGACCCTGACTTGCTTAGAGATACCATGGATCATGTTCGTTTGATTCAGAGTAGGTTGTTGACTGCTCATAGTTGGCAGAAGAGTTATGCCGATCAAAGAGTTCGAGACTTGGCATTTATGGAGGGTGATCACGTTTGGCTCTGAGTATCACCCATGAAAGGTGTTATACGGTTCAGAAAGAAGGGCAAGCTTAGTTCTAGATTCATTGGTCCTTTTGAGATTCTGAGCCGAGTGGGAGAGGTGGCCTATAAGTTGACCTTGCCACCTATCTTGTCAACTGTGCATCCAATGTTTCACGTTTCTGTGCTTCGAAAGCACATCACGGACGAGTCTCATGTGATTACACTCGATTTCGTGGAGTTGGGTTCAGATTTGACTTATGAGGAGAAGCCTATAGCCATTTTTTATAGGCAGGTCCGTAAGCTTAAAACCAAGGAGATTGCTTCAGTAAGGTGTTGTGGGGACACCGTTTAGTTGGAGAGGCTACTTGGGAGTCAGAGTCTGACATGCCTGCCAGATATCCTCATCCTTTCGAGGCTCCAGGTACTTTCTTACTTTATGATCGAGGACGAATATGGTTTTTAGTGGTGGATAATGTAATGACCATGAGGTCATTTTGATAATTTTTACAAAATGACCATTTTACCCCTCCCGAGAGTTGACCCGAGTCATGTTTGATCAGTATCCGAAGTTGGCGTTGTGAATTTTATTGAAAAATTATGATTTTTAGAAAGTTTGAATTCCAAAGGCTTAAGTTGTCAAAATGTGGTTTTTGAGGTCATTCGGAGTTTCGGAGCTAAGAATAAAATTCCATCGATTCCATCAACTTCGGAATGTGGAATTTGGTCTAAGAGAGATGACAAAATCAGATATTAGGCTGTATCGTGGATTTGAGGCCTTGAGTTGGAAAATTGTGAAATTTTAATCTTTGAGTTGGCTTTGGTCAACATTCGAAGATCGGATGCTCGAAATTTGATTCCGATAACTCCGTTGGATTCGGGGGATTATTTTAGGCCTAGGGGTGGCCTTGGTTGAATTTTTAGAAGTCCCGAGCTTGATTTGAATTTGTGAGGCTTAAGTTAGTTTTATTGTGCTTTATTTGGTTTCGGGTCAAGGAGACCTCGAATTTGAATTTTGACGGCTACATTGAGTCCGAAAAGTCAAATTTAGTAGGGTGGCATATCTGGTTTGTGTGCACGGGGTCCCGAACGAATACCGAAGGTCCATTCAGAGACTTAGTGCATTGCTGATTTTTGTTGATGTCTGGTGCCAGAATTTGGCCTCCGCGTTCGCGGAGAGTTGGAAAGTTTGGCCTCTGCGTTCATGGAGGGTAATGGTCTGCGTTCGCAGAGAGCAATTTTCACCTGAAACAGTGTTTAATTGGGAAATTACCCATTTTCAAACTTTTGGAGCTCGGGAAGGCGATTTGAAAGAGGATTTTGCATGAGAATTGATTAGGTAAGTGATTTTGACCCTAAATATTCATTACCCATTGATTATAACTCGATTTTAACTTGAATTTGAGGTTTTTAAAGGAGGAAATTTGGGGTTTTTCAAGAATTTTAAAGTTTTGATATAATGGTAATTGTGGTCTAATTTGAGCTCCGTTTTTAAATTGATTTTCACCAATAGATTTCTAATGCTTTGAGGATAATTTTCATGTAAAAATTTCCGCATTTAAACCACATTTTCGGAATTAGATTTTTGATCCATTTGGACCCCTTTGCCCGAATTTCGAGTTCTTGATGTTCTTGGTTTCGAAATTTGGTTGTGATTCATAATTTGAATAGATTGTGCTTCTTTGGATTGCTTTCGAAAGGAAAAAGCTCCGGTTGTTGATTGATTACGATTTCGCTTAAGGCAAGTGAACTTCTAAAACTTTACGAATCTTGTAGAATTTCGGATTTCGCTTTCTTGATTGTGTTGGGGAGTAATGGGATTGAGGTATGGGTTGAATTCTTGTATGAATCAATCTAAATTGATCGGCGGGGTTAATAAAATGGCAATGTGTGCTAAAGTGTTAGGTCCAAAGTTTGATAGGCCGTGATCTTGATATTGATGTGTAATTGATGAAATGCTATGATAGCCTCGATGTTGTAACACCCCTAGCTTCCAAAGAATGAAATGCAGATCTCACCTGAAGACAGTGACCTACAGAGGCCACCTACGGGCCGTAGGTGGAGACCCTCAATGGCATTGTGAACTTCCAGGATTTCCAAGTTTCTGAACCTTGACCTACGGAATAGCAGGGTGGTTCGTAGTTCAGTTGACGGGCCGTAGATGCCTTCTAGACTTAGCCAAATTTTCATCCCAAAATGAACTTTCTGAATCAGTTGACGGAAGAGCAGGACGGTCCGTCAATGGATGTCCGGACCGTAGATCATGTCCGTCGATTGGCCTCGACAGTTTTTAATTAAGGGTTTTTTGGTATTTTCCCTAATTGATTGCCTATTAAGCTAAGTCGGTTATACCCTTAATCTAAGACCTATAAATACTTTCTAAGCCTAATTTCTTTCATTCTAACTCATTCCTAAACTCTCCTCTCAAATATTTCTCTCTCTAAAATAAATCCTCTCTAGCTCAAGGAAGAAGAAGAAGCTAAGTCCTCCATTGAAAGTCAACCAATTTCCTCCAATTTCTAGTGGGTTGTGTTAAGGTATGATGGTATTGACCAATGGAGCTGCTTCCTCCATTAGGCACTCCCTTTTCTTCATGAATTTCAAGGTTCAATTCCCTTCAAGTAAACTAGGGTGTGATCAATTGTTGTGGGTTCTTCAATTATGATTCCAATTGTTGATTTTATGATTCCTAGTGCATGACCTAGCGAGATAAAATAACTTAGTGCACGAATTAGTGTGAATTACATGATTTGATGTAAAGATTGCATGAACCCCTATGATCCCAAGCTAATTCTCCCTAATTGGATAATTTGTGCTTTGGTTGTTGGGTTGAGCTATGATTTGATGAAGTTTATGAATCCTCTATGAAATCAAGCATGAATTATAGATGAATTGAGGATATTCTTATGAATTTAGCATGATCAAGTCAAAAGCATTATTTTCCTCTATTATGTGAGTTCCTTCAAGTATGGATAAATTGTCCTAATTATGGCTTTCTAAGCATGAGCTTGCATTAAATTGCATGATATGAGTTGAACTTGCATGAACCCATATGAACTATGAAATATGAGTATAATGAACTAAGTAAAGAAGAAGCTAATGAACTTATGCATGTCTCATATAAAGTAAAAGATGAGTTAAGGGTGCTTTGAGAGTGAAGTGCCAAAGTTATGACATGATTATGCTATGGTTGAGTTGTGAAAGGTTTTCTCACATAATACTCCCAATATGACTTAAAAGAACAAGAGGCGATTACCCATGTTCCCTAATGTAGACAAAGCGGCGATTACCCAAGTCTACCACTAATGAACTTATGACTAATGTAGACAAGAGGCGATTACCCATGTCTACCTATGATTAATGAACTATGATTAATCCGTGGGAAGTATGCTTAGCACCAAGTGGACAAGTGGCGATTACCCATGTATCATAAACTATGTGCCACCATAGGATGATAGTCTATGATAGACACTAGCTAGTGGATCCACATAATCTAAGAAGTTCATGGTCTTACCTTGGCAAGTAGGACACCTCTTTTCGGTGTGGGGTAGACACCGGATTCCATATTGATAGCTCACATGGTCTTATATGTCGGTTAAGGCTATTCCCCACAAGTTAATGAACGAGTGTTCTCATGATGAAGTAAAGAAAAGAAAGAAAGATGATTTAGCTTGCTTTGGCCTTGATATATGCTTTATGTTTCATGTTTATCATGTTTTTAGTTTGGCCATTGCATGTCACGATTATGTCTCTATCTCTAGCACGATTTATATGTTTATGTGCATTGTTATAATACTTAGTACTTAATTGTGCTAACGCATACTTTTGCCTACATTAACTTCTTTGGTGTAGGACGTGGCGATTCACCTTCCACTCGTGGCTAGAGCTTGATTAGAGAGTTGATAGAAGACTTGGTGAGTCCTCATCCATCTAGGACATAACCTAGCTCTTATTTCTTTTTCTTTCATGTATTTTCTTTCATTTTTGGATTGTATTGGGTTACGTCCCAAATTTACTTTCTATGATAGATTGGCTTTGAGACATGAGATATAGACTTCCGTTGTTTCTTTTATAAAGCTTTGATATGAAATTCTCTTTCGAACTTTTATTCTCTATTAACTTGTATGTAATGTATGCTAAGGGCTCGTATGAGGCCTCTCGGGGTCTTGTACGTCATGTCACGTCTAGGGGTACCTTAGGTCGTGACAAATTTAGTATTCAGAGCGCAAGGGTTTAGAAAGATCCTAGGATGTCTCATAAGCCGCGTCAAGTAGAGTCTTGTTCATGAATGTGAAGCGCACCATATTTATGAATGAGAGGCTATAGGACGTTTAAGAAATTCCACTTCTTTCATTACTCTTAATTCATGCCATAGAAACTCTATATATCTCTCTCCTAATCCCTATCCTATGCGTTTCAGGATATGGCGACCCAAAGAGCTTACGCTAGAAGAAACATGAGAGAGAATGTGGAACAAGAAGCTCCTCAAGTTCCGGCCGACCCTTTGGTGGAACAAGTGACTAATGCGGAGTTTAGGGCTTCTTTCCAAGTGTTGGCTCAAGCCGTGACGGCCCAAGCCAATAGAGAGGTGGTGGCTCCTGTGAACCCAAATGTGGGTACGGCTGCGTCAAGATTGAGGGACTTTACTAGAATGAATCCTCCAGAATTTCATGGCTCTAAGGTTGAGGAAGATCCTCAAGAGTTCATCGATGAAGTGTACAAGGTGTTGATGATCATGGGAGTGACGCCGGAAGAAAAGGCGGAGTTGGCCGCTTATCAACTCAAGGGTGTTGCCCAAATTTGGTTTAATCAATGGAAGAGTGAGAGGGTGGTTAATGAGGGTCCTCTTGATTGGGAGAAATTCAAGGTTGCTTTCCTTGATAGGTTCTTCCCTCTTGAGAAGAGAGAGGCCAAGGTGCTTGAGTTTATCAACCTTCGAAAAGAAAATATGAGTGTGAAGGAGTATGCATTGAAGTTCACACAATTGGCTAGATATGCTCCGTCCATAGTTGCCGACCCAAGGGCAAGAATGAGCAAATTTATATCGGGAGTGTCTGATATGTTGGTGAAAGAGTGCCGCACCGCCATGCTTGTGTATGACATGGATATTTCTCACCTCAAGGTTTATGCCGATCAAATTGAAGAAGAAAAGCCTAAGGAAAGGTCTAGGGAGATCAAGAGGGCTAGGATCGGAGATGGTAACTTTTCGCATGCAAGGTCCGATGGACATGGTCGTCCTAGATTTCAACAAAATTTCTCCGGCCAAGGCTCATCCAATGTTCCTCCTAAGTCAAACAATGATAGGGTGTCTAACCCCAAGTCTCAAGGAGGAAATGGTGGTGGTTCTTCATTGTCTACTTGTCCTAAGTGTGGGAGAAAGCATGAGGGCAAATGTCTAGCCGGTTCTAATGCATGCTTTGGCTGTGGTAAGACGTATCACAAGATAAGGGATTGCCCCTTAGCGGCTAAGAATGAAGAGGATAACCGTCGACGCGTTCAATCAAAAAATCCGTCGAGTTCTAGTGGGAATCAGAAGCAAAACTGATTTTATGAACTTCAGGCTCGTCATGAGCAAGAGAGCTCTCCTGATGTGGTTACCGGTATGTTAAGAGTTTTCCATTTTGATGTTTACGCTTTGCTTGATCCCGGTGCTACCTTGTCTTTTGTGAAACCATATCTGGCTATGAGGTTTGATGTTGTTCTGGATGTGTTGCTAGATCTTTTTCGTGTCTTTACTCTGATTGGAGAATCTATCATGGCTAAGAGAGTTTATAGAGATTGTCCCATCTCCTTATCCCATAGATTCACTCACGTTGATCTTGTAGAGCTCGATATGCTAGATTTTGATGTTATTCTTGGGATGGATTGGTTGCATGCTTGTTACGCCTCGATTGATTGTAGGACCCCTATGGTAAAATTTCAATTCCTAAATGAGCCTATCAGTGGAAGGGGGGAAATTCTTTGTTTTGAGGTCAATTTGTTTCTTATCTAAAGGCTAGAAAGATGATCTCTAAGGGGTGAATTTACCATCTTGTTAGGGTGAGGGATATAGATTCCGAGACCCCTACTCTTGAGTCGGTTCCCGTTGTTAATGAGTTTCCGAAAGTGTTTCCCGATGACTTGCTCGGTATTCCTCTCGAAAAGGAAATAGACTTCGCTATTGACCTTCTCCCAGATACGTGACCTATTTCTATTCCTCCTTAAAGAATGGCTCTGGCAGAACTTAAGGAACTAAAAGAGCAGTTGAAAGACTTGTTAGATAAGGGTTTCATCTGGCCAAGTATTTCTCCATGGGGTGCTCCGGTCTTGTTTGTAAGGAAGAAGGATGGTTCACTCCGTATGTGTATCGACTATCGTCAATTGAACAAGGTTACCATTAAGAATAAGTATCCTCTACCAAGGATAGATAAATCAACTTCAAGGGGCTAGTTATTTCTCTAAGATCGACCTTCGTTCGGGCTATCACCAATTAAGGGTGAAAGAAGATGATATTCTAAAAATGGCTTTCCGGACTAGGTATGGTCACTACGAGTTCTTGGTAATGTCATTTGGGTTGACAAATGCTCCGATCGCATTTATAGACTTGATGAATAGAGTGTTTAAGCAAAAACTTGACATGTTTGTGATTGTGTTTATTGACGACATTTTGATCTACTCAAAGAATTAGGGTGAACATGTTAATCATTTGAGGATTGTGTTGCAAGTCCTCAAGGACCAACAACTCTTTGCAAAGTTTAGCAAATGTGAGTTTTGATTAAGGTCCGTGACTTTTCTTGGTCACATTGTTTTCGGTAAGGGCATTGAAGTAGATCCTAAAAAGACGAAAGCGGTTAAGAATTGGACTAGACCTTTATCACCTTCGGATATCCGTAGTTTCTTGGGTTTAGCCGGTTATTATAGGAGGTTTGTTGAAGGGTTTTCATCTATTGGTTCTCTATTGACGGCTTTGACCCAAAAGAAGGTTAAATTTGTATAGTCCGAGACATGTGAGAAGAGTTTCCAAGAGTTGAAGGATCGACTTACTTCGGCTCCGATATTGACTCTACTGGAAGGATCCAATGGTTTTGTGGTTTATTGTGATGGTTCGAGAATTGGGCTAGGATGTGTTCTTATGCAAAACGGGAAAGTCATTGCTTATGCTTCAAGGCAACTTAAGGTGCACGAAAACAACTATCATACTCATGACTTGGAATTAGCGACAGTTGTGTTTGCTTTGAAAATATGGAGACATTATTTGTATGGGGTACATGTAAATGTCTTCACCGACCATAAGAGTTTGCAATATGTGTTTAAACAGAAGGATTTGAATCTCCGACAAAAAAGGTGGCTTGAGTTGTTAAAAGACTATGATATGAGTGTTCTCTATCACCCCTATAAGGCTAACGTGGTGGCGGATGCTCTTAGTCGATTATCTATGGGTAGTGTTGCTCATGTTGAAGATGATAAGAAAGAGTTGGTTCGCGATGTCCATAGATTGGCTCGATTGGGTGTTAGGTTGGTTGATTCTGCTAAAGGTGGTGTTACGGTTCACAAGGGTTTTGAATCCTCTTTTGTGCATGATGTGAAAGCTAAGCAAGGTCTTGATCCTAACTTGGTTGAACTAAAGGAAGAGGTCCTCAAGAAGTCCATAGAGGTTTTCTCCCAAGGGGGAGATGGTGTGCTTCATATCAAGGTCATTTGTGTGTTCCCAATGTAGAGGGTTTAAGAGAGCAAATTCTATCGGAAGCCCATAGTTCTCGATATTCCATCCACCCAGGAGCTACCAAAATGTATCGTGATTTTTGGGATATTTATTGGTGGAACGGAATGAAGAAAGATATTGCAGAGTTTGTGGCTAAGTGCCCTAATTGTCAACAAGTGAAAGTTGAGCATCAAAGGCCGGGAGGTTTAACCCAAGATATTAGTATTCCTACTTGGAAGTGGGAAGATGTGAATATGGATTTTATTGTGGGTTTTCCTCGCATGAGGCGACAATAAGATTCGATTTGGGTTGTTGTAGATAGAATGACGAAGTCAGCCCTCTTCATTCCCGTCAAGAATTCTTATTCGGCGGAAGATTATGCTAAGTTGTATTTGAGGGAGATAGTTAGGCTGCATTGCACAATTTACTTCTCAATTTTTGAAGTCGTTCCAAAAAGGCCTTGGTGCTCGTGTTAAGCTTAGTACGGCCTTTCATCCCCAAATCGATGGGCAAGCGGAGCGTACTATTCAAACTTTGGAAGATATATTGAGAGATTGTGTAATTGATTTCAAGGGTACTTGGGATGATCACTTGCCTTTAATTGAGTTTGCGTATAATAATAGCTACCATTCTAGTATTGGTATGGCTCCATTTGAGGCTCTCATGGTATGAGGTGTAGATCTCCTATAGGTTGGTTTGAAGTTGGTGAAGTTGCTTTGATAGGCCCGGAGTTGGTGCCTGAGGCTATGGAGAAAGTTCGACTTATTAGGGAAAGGTTGAAAACTGCCCAAAGTCGTCAAAAGTCCTATGCCGATGTTAGATGAAGAGAATTAGAATTCGATGTTTATGATTGGGTTTACTTGAAAATCTCACCCATGAAGGATATAATGAGATTTGGGAAGAAAGGGAAGCTTAGTCCCCGCTATGTCGGCCCGTATAAGATTTTGAGACGTGTTGGAAGGGTTTCTTATGAGCTTGACTTGCCTAATGCTTTGGCATCAGTGCATCCGGTTTTTCATGTCTCATTGTTGAAGAATTGTGTTGGTGATCCGACCTCTATAGTGCCATTAGAGAATCTTGACATAAAGGATAGTCTTTCCTATGAAGAAGTTCCGGTTGAGATTTTAGACCGGCAAGTCCGGAAGTTAAGAAATAAAGAAGTTACTTTCGTGAAAGTTCTATGGAGGAATCAATTGGTAGAGGGTGCTACTTGGGAGGCCGAGGCCGATATGATGTCCCGATACCCTCATCTATTTCCTTCTGATCCTACTCTAGCTTGAGGTATCTTGATCCTCATGGTTCATTCTTTTGGTCTCATGTGTCATAGTTGATTTCCATGATTCCTTGAATATGCATGTTCATGAAGAGTCTTGTATGATTATGTGCACTTATGTGATTGCATGCTAGGTTGGGTTGTTAGTCTGTGTCTTTTACCCTACTCTTGATGTCTTGATTCTCATTCGAGGACGAATGTTCCCAAGGGGGAGATATTGTAACACCCCTAGCTTCCAAAGAATGAAATGCAGAACTCACCTGAAGACAGTGACCTACGGAGGCCACCTACGGGCTGTAGATGGATTGACGGGCTGTAGGTGGGGACCGTCAATGGCACTTTGAACTTCCAGGATTTCCAAGTTTCTGAACCTTGACCTACGGAATAGCAGGACGGTTCTGTAGATGCCTTCCAGACTTAGCCAAATTTTCAGCCCAAAATGAACTTTCTGAATCAATTGACGGAAGAGCAGGACGGTCCGTCAATGGATGTACGGACCGTAGATCATGTCCGTCGATTGGCCCCGATAGTTTTTAATTAAGGGCTTTTTGGTATTTTCCCTAATTTATTACCTATTAAGCTAAGTCGGTTATACCGTTAATCTAAGACCTATAAATACTTTCTAAGCCTAATTTCTTTCATTCTAACTCATTCCTAAACTCTCCTCTCAAATATTCTCTCTCTAAAAGAAATCCTCTCTAGCTCAAGGAAGAAGAAGAAGCTAAGTTCTCCATTGAAGGCCACCCAATTTCCTCACATTTCTAGTGGACTGTGTTAAGGTATGATGGTATTGACCAATGGAGTTGCTTCCTCCATTGGGCCCTCCCTTTTCTTCATTAATTTCAAAGTTCAATTCCCTTCAAGTAAATTAGGGTTTGATCAATTGTTGTGGGTTCTTCAATTATGATTCCAATTATTGATTATATGATTCCTAGTGCACGACCTAGCGTGATAAAATAACTTAGTGCACGAATTAGCGTAAATTACATGATTTGATATAAAGATTGCATGAACCCCCATGATCCCAAGCTAATTCTCCTCAATTGGATAATTATGCTTTGATTGTTGGGTTGAGCTATGATTTGATGAAGTTTATGAATCCTCTATGAAATCAAGTATGAATTATGAATGAATTGAGGATAATCTTATGAATTTAGCATGATCAAGTCAAAAGCATGATTTTCCTCTATTATGTGAGTTCCTTCAAGTATGGATAAATTGACCTAATTATGGCTTTCTAAGCATAAGCTTGCATTAAATTGCATGATATGAGTTGAACTTGCATGAACCCATATGAACTCATGACCTATGAAATATGAGCATGATGAACTAAGTAAAGAAGAAGCTAATGAACTTATGCATGTCTCATATGAAGTAAAAGATGAGTTAAGGGTGCTTTGAGAGTAAAGTGCCAAAGTTATGAAATGATGATGCTATGGTTGAGTTGTGAAAGGTTTTCTCACATAATACTCCCAATATGACTTAAAAGAACAAGAGGCGATTACCCATGTTCCCTAATGTAGACAAAGCGGCGATTACCCAAGTCTACCACTAATGAACTTATGACTAATGTAGACAAGAGGCGATTACCCATGTCTACCTATGATAAATGAACTATGATTAATCCGTGGGAAGTATGCTTAGCACCGAGTGGACAAGTGGCGATTACCCATGTCCCATAAACTATGTGTCACCATAGGATGATAGTTTATGATAGACACTAGCTAGTGGATCCACATAAGCTAAGAAGTTCATGGTCTTACCTTGGCAAGTAGGACACCTCTTTTCGGTGTGGGGTAGACACCGGATTCCATGTTGATAGCTCACATGGTCTTATATGTCGGTTAAGGCTATTCCCCACAAGTTAATGAACGAGTGTTCTCATGATGAAGTAAAGAAAAGAAAGAAAGATGATTTAGCTTGCTTTGGCCTTGATATATGCTTTATGTTTTATGTTTATCATGTTTTTAGTTTGGCCATTGCATGTCATGATTATGTCTCTATCTCTAGCACGATTTATGTGTTTATGTGCATTGCTATCATACTTAGTACTTATTTGTGCTAACGCATACTTTTGCCTACATTAACTTCTTTGGTGTAGGATGTGGCGATTCACCTTCCACTCGTGGCTAGAGCTTGATTAGAGAGTTGATAGAAGACCTGGTGAGTCCTCATCCATCCGAGGACATAGCCTAGCTCTTATTTCTTTTTCTTTGATGTATTTCCTTTCATTTTTGGATTGTATTGGGTTATGTCCCAACTTTACTTTCTATGATAGATTGGCTTTGAGACATGAAATGTAGACTTCCGCTGTTTCATTTAAAAAGCTTTGATATGAATTCTCTTTCGAACTCTTATTCTCTATTAACTTGTATGTAATGTATGCTAAGGGCTCGTATGAGGCCTCTCGGGGTCTTGTACGCCATGTCACGTCTAGGGAGTACCTTGGGTCGTGACAGATGTGATTGTGAAATTGATGAATATGTCTTTTGCTCATTGTGGATTATGGGACTAGACTTGAAACTCTTACTTAGTGATTAATCCTACTTGTGATAAAAGGAGTAGTGAATCGGAAACTAGGCAATTGGTCTTGTTATAAATGATGTAATTGCTGATGTTGATATATTGTTGATAGTGTGACGTGATTTGCATTGATATGAATTGCGTTATGACTGTGATCACTATTATTCTCTCATTATTTGTGTGAACATGCTTATGTGCATTGGTTCTGAAACACTATGACGAGACACTTTGATGATTATGCCGATGGGAAATGGTTCCGGCAAGTGATGATTATGCTGATGGGAAATGGTTCCGGCGAGTGATGATTATGCCGATGGGAAATGGTTCCGGCGATGCCAATGGGAAATGGTTCAGGCGGATACATGGTCCATGTGTGGACCCCATGGGTTCCGGTCTGAGATTCAGCGTATGTGTATCGTACGATAGACATGCATCACTCTACTTGACATTGCATTGCATTACATTGTCTCATTCTTGTCATTGTGGAGTTGTGTTTATGCCTTGTGACTCTGGGATTGATATACTTGATACTGATGTGATTTAGTTCAGTGATGCTGATGAGTTGTTGACCTTTGTATTATATGAACTGTGTAGTTTAGGTTGGGCTGATTTCTATGCAGGTTGTAGTTATGGAGGTTCTGTTGGAAGTGAGGGAGTTCGAGGATTTTATTAGATTTGCCTTGTTTTGTTAGTTTATTTGTTGGATACCGTGTTGTTTGATACTCACCCTTGCTTCTACAGTTGTGTAGGTTCTGACCCCGGACCGTGATTTCAGTTATCCTTTCTTACCCGAGGCTTTTCGAGGAGACTTGAGAGGTAGCTGTTCGACGCTGGCGAACTCTCTTGTTCCATATTTATTTAACTTTGTTCTATTTGAGATACAAAGACTTGAGACTTGTTCTTATCTTTCAAAATCCTGTATTAATGGCTTGTACATGTGACAACCAGTCTTGGGGAGGATTGTTTAAGTTTCGTTAGACTTTCTGCTTGTTGGGTTTAAGCTGACTTATCCTGGTGGGATAGGACAAGTGCCATCACACCCGGTTTTTGGGTCGTGACACTGATATTGATTACACATTTGTATCAATGTACCAAAGTGTATCTATTCCTTGTTATTCATTTTATATCAATGTATTGTGTATCTAGCAACTTGTTATAAATATGTATCAATGTATTCAAGTCTATTATAGTTCCTTATTTTACATTTATATCATGTATTTGAGTGTATTTTTGTTCACTATTATATATTTATACCATTGTATTTGAGTATTTTTATCGTGTATTCATCACTATAATGCATTTACATCAATGTTGTGCGAATGTATTCAAGTGAAAAAGTCTATAACAATAAAAAAAATTATATTAATGTCATACAACTACTAATTAGTGATACAACAAAAATCATTGAAGAAGATAAGATTTTGTAGTGCAATTCCTTTGTTTATTACGGAAAAAATATTGTGAGATTTCATAGATTCATTAATTATGGAAGCTTGAAACATTATGTTAAATTCCTTTTTAAAAAGACACTGGTGCACAATTAATGCACTGCATTAAATATTATATTTATATTCAAAGTAACTGCCTAAAAATAGCATATATATGTATACTAGAATACAACCACAAAACATAGTGAATACATTTAGATACAACTAGATAACCAATTAAAAGTTAGTTATGAATAGTAATTATCTTAATTATAGCTATAGAACTTTATGAACCCCTAAACTATAGTAATTTTTGTAAGTTCCTTTTCTTCTTTTTTCCGCTTAAGAAGACGGTTGAGAATTTGCAGAGGTAAAAAGTTGGAATATTAGCAAACTTTAAACTCTGAAAAACCTTAACTAGTAAGCAATTTCCAAATTAGAGAGAAATGAGTATGTGCGTGTAATTGTTTTTTAATTCGTTCACGTAATTGATGAGTTTGTTTATCTTAAAAATGGTACAATTGAATATATATGAAGTCAAAAGCACATGTCTTAATTTAACCCTTATTTTTAGTTCCTTTATCAACTATTTAAATATTGATTAAGTGATATAACATATGTGTAAGACGATATAAAGAACAATAAGTATAGATATGAATATCCTATGTAATAAGCTTGAATAGATAAATAAAGATAAATGATGTGCATGCTAATTTGAGTATCTCGAGGCTTCTATGGATGTCCCTGAGAGTCTTCCCCTAGCTCCGAAGATGCCTTGGAGCTGATGGAAAATTGATAAGTAAAGCAAAAGGAAATTAATGCTCAAGGAAATAGAAAGTTGTTGTGTTGCTAGAATTCAAAATGTCTTACAAATGTCTATAGTAAACTATTTATAGGTTACAATGGTAAGACCTTGGCCAATGGAAAAGCTCCAAATATGCCATATCATACTAAGATCAATGATGAGGGCCCACATGGTGATCTAATTAATAATGCCAGCTAATATTTCTATAGAGCTCAGATCTGTACAAGGCTCGCCCGAGCATTTGAATCTCCTAACACCTTGTCTCCCCTTTCTTTTTGTCCACATATTGGTTTCAGATCATGTTGTAATATCTTCTCTTTCTTGATTGATTGAGGGGTCTCTTTCCTCAAAGGCACGCTCTTGGATGGCTTACTTCTCGAGCTACCTCTTGTAATATTTCCCTATTATTTTGATCTTGTCTCTTATCATGCCACAAGCACATGGACAAGTTTTACCCAATAAAAATAATCCCTCTGTCTTCTCGCTATGATGGCAAGGGTTGTTAAGGAATTGAAAGAACACTTTAGTTGCACACTATTTTCATTCCCTTTGGGAAGGAAAGGAGGCACATATGCCACCTCTTTAAACCATTTTGTCACGTGTTTATCTTTCTACGGAACATCATTCTAGGCGGTGTCAAAAACCCTTCTTTTATAAATCTAGGAGGGCTCCTTGTCGCCTTGCCTCTTCATGCTCTTTTTGTAAATTTTCTTGGAGCTTTTATCTTCATTTTTGTAACACCCCAAAAATTTCTAAGTTAAGGCCTGAATCATTCTTCATCTGTGTATAAGGTCGTACCGGGTGATTCTTAAATTGTTCTTAAGTATTAGGTCAATTCTTTAGTGTGGGAATAGTTTTGGATATGACTTAAGGTCACAAGAACCCCCTAGCACAAAGTTGAGTTGAAAGTTTAATTACCGATTAAGTTTTGACATAAGATTCTATTTAGGTCAACTTCAAATGATCATATCTCCCAGCACATAATGAATTAGGTGGCCTATAACCTACCAAATTAAAGGTCTTTGAGTCTTCTTTCCAACGCCACAAAGTTTGCCCCACCTCATATTTGGAGTAAAAAGTTATGACTATTTTACCAGAGTCTGCCATATAAGAGTTTTCTGAGTCTGTGAACGATGGCTCCAACCGACGGGCCGTAGGTTGAACGATGACCCGTCCTGTGAAGTCATCGGAAAAGTATTGGGAGTCAACTTTTGGGACCCAAATCTTACGGATCCAACTAGCGGGCCGTAAGAACTACAACAAGCCGTCGTTTGGACCCGTAAATGGACTTTTGAGCCTTAAAAATTCAATATCAATTCCACGGATAGGATCTACGGTCAGTAGATCAAACCACGAACCATAGGTAGTCCTGTGGATAATTTTTGTCAGCTTTTAAAGAGGGGCAGTTCAGTCTTTTTCCACCCCTTTCTTAGCCTAAACCACGATCCATTTTCACCTAATTAAGGGTCTAAGCAGTGTTAAAATATTATTTTACGTTCTTTAACACTTCAAAAACTTAGAGCAAGGATTCAAGAGGAGAAAAGCTAGGGTTTTCTAACGTTCTTCAAATTTCGCCGATTTCACCAAGAACTTCGTTCTTTCCAGGTATGTAAGGCTACTCATAGTGTTGGACTAGTTCGTCCTCACACCCTACATCTAAATTCAGTAAGTAAGAATTAAATCCAGTATTCTACTCAAAGATCCATGAAATTCTAAATTCGAATTGTATTCTTATTTTGTTTCATAATTATGAGATTATTGGGTTGTTGTTCATGCTTTTATTTCACATGAATCCTAGTTTATGATATTTTGTTGAAAGTCTTTGTGCATTTATGTCCATGCATTAATTTTGAAATTTTAAAGTTAGTTCAAGGGTATTTTTAAAGTATCTTTTGAGAAGAGTTTAAGGAAACATAAATGGTTCTAAAATTACTATTTTCACATTGAGAAAAGACTATTATTTTAAAAAGAGCATAAACAATTTTCAAAAGTATTTCAGCCAGATAAAGAGAAGTTCAGTTACCCCTTAAAGAAAGTATTATTTTTCACATTGAAAAGATAGTACTATTTTCAGAAAAGTATAAAGAGTTTTCAGAGTATTTTAGACAGATTCAGTACAACTTCAGTTACTTCTTAAAGAGGTCTTTTGAGAAATTATCTCAACCCAGAGAGTACTTTTACATAAGCATTCAGTTATATTTTGGGAGTAGTATTGAGCACCGATTTGGGGCAAGATCAGTTCAGATACTCAAACTCCATAACCTACGCCGCCAACGTAGATAGGATCGTACCGCAAGACGGGCGACTCCTCAGCTGCCTCAAGAAGGCGTTTTAGTGGATCCAGCAGTTCAATTGCATTTTATACTCCGGCGAGGTATAGGGCGGCTTTGGCAACGTGAGTAAGACATTGTATCATCACGAGGCTCATAGTGATGGTTGTTGGTTAGAGAAACTTCTCAGTAAAGTAAAGTATATATATATATATATATATATATATTTCAGTTCAGTATTTGCTATTATTGCATCCTTACAGGAAGAGCTTAAATGATTTTCATCATGATTTATACTATAATTTAGTTGAGTTACCTTTAGACTTTCAGTTCAGTTATTTGTTTATTCAATCATATTACATACTCGTACATTCAATGTACTGATGTCATTCGACCTGCATGTTTTTATGATGCAGATACATGTATTTAGGATCATCAGCAGGCATTTCGTTGAGATCATTTTGCACTTCAGATAGCTTGGATGAGCCTCCTTGCATTCCAGAGGACTTCACATTTTGTTTTCTAGTTAATTGTCTTAGAGATGTTGTGGGTCTTGTCCCGACACTCATCTTTATATAATAGAGGTTTCATAGATAGATAGAGTCGAGGAGTCATTCAGTATTTACTTTTTCGTGAGATGTTTTTGCAAACTATTATACTTATGTTATTGAGTATTTACACACAATTTGAGTTGGGTTTTTACTTTGAATTTAAATGTTCAAAATTTTAATTTTGAAGTTTTTATCGCTTGAGTAAGTCTTCTGCTAAGTAGTCAGGAAAAGGGTTCGCTTGATGACGAGCAATGATTCTCAAGTGCCATCCACGTCGGGGGTGTAGGCTCGAGGCGTGACAAACTTGGTATCAGAGCATAGAGTTCAAGTGTTCTAGGTGCCTATGAAGCCGTGTCAGTAAATCTTATTTATGGTTGTGAGGGCCCACTTCTTTAAATGAGAGAATACATCTATTTTAGAAAAGTTTTCCTTCTTTCATACTCTAAATCGTGCAATAGAACTCGGTCATAAGGATCTTATTCAAACTCGTGCGTCCCTCAGATCTATTCGACTACCCCTCATACTCAAGGTACTTGAAAAGCAAAGCCCAGATTCTTATTGATGAGTTACTCTCAATAAAAGTCTTGGGAAAGTCATGAGACTAAAGAGGGGTTGGAGAGAAGCTCATGAGTGAGCTTAAGTGTTTAGATTCGAAAGAATGCACTCTTATACATATGAATCATGTATTCGAGCTAAAAGCGAGATGTTCTCTCAGATTCTCTTCTTTAAAATCTTGTTTCAGATGATACGGTTTAAGAGGGGAGTATGTTTTAGAATTCTTGGGTAGTATTGTCACCCGAAAGATAGTGTGATTTGCGATAGTGTGAGCCAATAGGCACACATGAATCTTCTGAAACCTTGTCTCTCCTTTTTCTTTTTGTCCACGTCATTGGTTTCAGATCCTACCATACTATCTCCTCTTTCTTTCCTGAGGATGCCCTCTCGAGGGGTCTCTTTCCTCGAGGGTGCTATCCTGAATTGCCTAGTTCTCGAGCCTTCTCTTGTAACCTTTTTTCATTTTTGATTCTTGCCTCTTGTCATGTCACGTAAACCTGAATTGAGTTTTACCCAATAAAGAGTCACTTGTTGTCTGGTCAATGTGTGGCATCCAATGCGATGGCCATTTCCCCTTGGGCTGAATAATCATTTCTCTCTACTTTTCTGTGAAAAGAGTAATGCTAGCAATATGCATATCTAGTGAGTAATGAGTGCTTTCACTGTTCTGGCTTGGGTGCAGTGCATAATATATGATAAGTAAGCTTTACTATAAAGGAGTCTGTCATATGTCTCATCTAAGATAAAATATAAAATACGAGTGCATATATTTTGTAATACATGAATTACATTCTTAAATGATTAAACTAACTAGCATTATATTATTATTTTATTTTTAAAAAAATAATTTCACTTATGATAGAAAAAATGCAATTTGGTCTCTTTGAATTTTTAAGGTGAATATATTAAATTGAAATCTCTAAACCTAATTTGTTTTATTTAGTGCACATATTAATTTTACATTGGTTTAATTTCCGGTCACGACTCAAAATCACAAGTCGTGATGGCACCTATGTTCCCAACCGATAGGTAAGCCAACCTAATACTTTTACCAATTCAATTCAAGAAAACTAAGCGACAAGTAGAACATCCCAACAACTAAGTCTTTCATAAATATCAAATGCGAAAAACTAAACTACCACCCCAAGATTTAGTGTCACAAGTAGAAGAGCTTCTAAATTATGATGCAAGTCTAGACATAAGAAATATCTTATAGGAATACCAAACCAAACTAATAAATAGAGATAGATGAAGGTATGGGCTGCAGAATATCCAAGCAGCTCACCACAACTCCAAGATGATCCAAACTCAAACTCAAAGCTCCATGAGATGCACTCGTACTCAAAATTTAATCTGCACCACAAAAGAGTGCAGCAAGTGTAGTATGAGTACGAAACCACGTGTACTCAGTATGTATCATAGACCGACAACGAAAAAGTAGTGACAGGAGTATATAAGAAAATAATCCTTTAATTTTACAAGTCCACGTCATACTTATCAACCAAATTTTTATCAATAGGGATAATTAAATATCACGTAATGTCCAACATCAATAAAGCACATACTCAACAAGAATGAAGGATGTAATAAGATGCAATGCAATGTGACACCATGAAATGATATGCATTAGATGCCAAATACTCTCTCAACCGTATATACATGATACTCCTCAGAAATACATCGAGAGTTCATGACCCATGGGGAACTCGCGAGGTCCATATACCGACAGGGACGATCTCCACGTGTCTTTGCGGACGATCTCAATGCACTATCATAAAATCATACAATCCCCAGCACGAACGATCTCCACGTGCCCAACTTATAATCATAACCAATTCCTCGCACGGACGATCTCCACGTGCCCAAATTATAATCACAACTCGATCTCAACACAGACGATCTCCACGTGTTAGACCTTTACTCATACTCAATCTCATGTCAATGCATGTGCACAATATGATATCAATAAAAGGGGATGATGCAGCATCTCAATAAGTCAAATGTCGCTATGACATATAATCACCTCAATTATCACAATTACACGGGTTCAATAAAGAAGCACAACCACACATAAAAAATCAAGTCACTAAATATATCAGCTAATGCCCATATGCTTTGGCATTCTCAAATTACAATCTATCATATTATAGTAATAAACTTTCCCTTTAATAACACCGGTACTCGTACCAATGCCCGTCACACCATTGGTACGAGACCCCCATATTTCTCCCTTACCCATTATCTATTCAATTTTTAATCTTTAATTAGAAAGCGTCCCTCAACGAAGTCTAGAAAGTCTTAACATACCTCGAAAGTCGAACACGCGCCACAAATTCTTCAAGATTTCGCCTTTCTTTTTCGTAAAGCTTCAAAGCATTTTAAATCTATCAAATATGTAATCCTCATAAGAACACGAATCTAATGACACCTATATTACTATATTTAGTTCCGGCTCAAAAATCGAATAAAAAAGTCACCCCGAGCCACCGAATTCGAATCTGAAAATTTCTTTCAGATTATGTTTACCGATGATAAAATAAACTCGCACGCAAAATTTCAACTGAAACGGATCGTTATTCGACCCCCAAATCAAGATTTTGTTCTAAGAACCCTACCCCTATATTTTCTTAATTCAGCATAAATTCTATACGTTTCTACCCTAAAAATTTGTTCACAATCACATAAAAATTTAATAGAAAGGACGAGAACCATTACCTTAATACTTTGGGATGAAAATCCCAATTTTCTTCCCCTTTTTCCTTTTCTTTTTTCCATTTCTTTTCTTTTCTTGCATTGCGTAATTTTTTTTTCCTCTGTTTCCTTCCGTTCGTATTTTTTTCTGTTCTTATGTTTCGTCAGCTATATGCTGACTTTCAACATTCAGGGGTTTTTGCCCTTATTTCTTTTCTTTTTTATTTTTCATTTTTTTAATTATTATTATTATTATTATTATTATTATTATTATTATTATTATTATTATTATTATATTATTATTATTATTCTTTTTGGGCTTGGCCCATTTTTAAATTCTCTTTTTTTTCTATTATTATTGACAGTAAAATAATCCTTTATTTAATCTGAAAATCATGTCTCTCATTCCCACAAGTAATAAATTATTTATAAAAGCTACTAAAAGGGTTAATATCAGAAAAATGGCTAAAATTCATAAAACAACTAAGAGGGTCGTTACATTATCCACCACTAAAATAAGCGTTCGTCCTCGAACGTAAAGAGAAAATAAACAGTACATGGAGTATCAAATAGTTGAGAATATCTGCTCTGTATGTTGGACTCCACCTTCCAAGTGGATTTCTAGCATGTCTATCCATAATAACTCTAAGACCTTTCTCAAATGTCAAATTTTTAGTCGAACTCTATTGAGTCACATTGAATCACACAACAATCATTACCATGATATTTCTTTAGCATTGAAACGTTGAAAATCTGATGAATACCTGATAATTCTAGGGACAACCAACTTTTATGATACTTCCCCAATACAATGGAGTACCTCAAATTAACCAATGAATCTATGTCTGAGCTTGCCCTTCTTTCCAAACACCATAACACCTTTCATGGGTGATACTTTCAACAAAACCTTCTCTCTAATCATGAACTTCAAATCACAAATCTTTCGATCCGCATAATTTTTTTTCTTCGGCTGTGAGAAGTCTATCTTAAATCAACTTGACCTTATCTAACAAATTTCTTAAAACATCCATGCACTAAGGTCTAACCATCAATGCATCAAATTAATAAATCGGAGAACAACCTTTTCTATCATACAAAGCCTCAAATGGGACCATCGGGATGCTGAAATAGTAACTATTGTTATAAGTAAACTCCTAAAGGTAAGAATTTTATCCCAATGATCACTAAAATCAGTTACATATGTTCGTAGCATATCCTCAAACACTTGAATAGTCTCTCAAATTAGACATTCATTTGTGGATGTAAAGTTGTGCTAAGCTCTACTCGAATACCCAACTCGTTATAAATAGACTATCAAAATTAGATATAAACTGATTAAATCTATCTGAAATGATGAGAATAGACACTCCATGAAAATAAGCTATCTTTTGGATGTAAACTCTAACCAAACTCCTCGCATGTATGAAGTCTAAACCGACCCAAAGTAAGCTTATTCGATCATTCTATTCATGATAAGTCAAATATCATTGATCTTTCTCAAAGTCTTTGTTAATCCTATCACATGGCAATTCACTCCAACTTTCACTTATGTATAGACATCTTATGAGTCTCACCACCTAGTCTATGGTGCTTATACTTTACATGCTGACAGTTCAAACATCGAAAGACATACTCTACAATGTCCTTCATCATTCGACATCACCAATAATGCTTCAAATCTTAATACATTTTCGCTACTCCTTGAGGAATAGAATATTTAGAGTTATGAGTCTCTTTCATAATTAACTTGGTCAAATCACCAACTCTTAAAAGAAAATATGATTCTTCATTCTTAAAACACATTTCAAATCTAAAATTTCATCTTTATAGTCAACCCTTAACAGCTTGTCTTGAACTATATTCAACTTCTAAACCTTAAATTGTCTAGTGTTATCTGATCCACTAGAAGAGAGTGTACCTCAATATAAGCAATAATTCTATGAGGATTAAAAATATCAAGTCTCATAAATCTATTATTCAAGTATTGAACATCTATTCCACTCACAAAAAAATCAGGATATCCATACTAACTAACTTCTGACTCAATGCATTTGCTACTATATTTTTCTTGCTCGGATAATATAAGATAGTAATGTCATAATCCTTAAGCAGCCATAACCATATTATCTGCCTCAAATTTAGATCTCTCTAACTAAAAATATACTAAATACTAAGATAATACGTGGATACCTCAACGTGCTCTCCAAATAAATAATGTCTCCAAATTTTCAAAGCAAAAAATCATTATTATCAACTCTAAATAATGAGTAAGGTCGTCATTCTCCTACACCTTCAATTGTCTCAAAGCATACTTTATTACTTTATTTTTTTGTACATCAAAACATTCCCAAGATCAACCCGCGAAGCATTATAACACTTCGTATACTCCTTATCTCTCATTAGTAAGACCAAAATCGAGTCTGAAGTCAATAAAGCCTCCAGGAAAGCTAGCCTCACACTCCTTAGATCATTAGAAAGTTAAATTCTTCTAAGTTAGTTTTGTCAATAGAGATACAATAAAAGAGAAGTCATTCAAATTTCATTTGTAGTAACCGGTCAAACCCACAAAACTTTAGATCTCAATAGGTGAAGTAGACCTAGTCCAATCTCTAACTGTCCCAATACTCTACCAATCTATCATATTGTCATCCTTAGTTATCACATGCCCAAAAATGTCACAAAATTGAGATAGAACTCACACTTAGAAAACTTTACATAAGGTCACTCCTTCTTCAAATTTTGGAGTATAATTCCTAAATGCTACTCATGATCTTCTCTACTATGAGGGTAAATCAAAATATCGTCAATGTAGACTATAGCAAAGAAATTTCAAATAAATTATGAATATCCTATTCATCAATTTCATAAAAGTTGATGGGGAGTTAGTTATCCCAAAAGTCACAATTAAGAGATCCTAATTCATAAGAGGTCCTGAGGGCTACTTTAAAGATATCATTCATCCTAACCCTGATTCGATAGTAATCAACTCTCAATTCAATCTTAGAGGTTACCAAATTTCATAGACCGGTCCTCAACACGCGAAATATGATACATGTCCTTAATAATCACTTTGTTCAATTTTCTGTAGTCGATGCACATACTTCTTTTTCACAATTAAGACTAGAGCAATCCAAGGAGAATAACTTGATCGAATAAAAACACTTACTCAATAAGTCCTATTACTATTCTTTTAATTCCGTCAGAGCGTTCCAATTAGAAGTGATAGAAATGGACTTAATTTTCAGATCTAAGTCAATACTGAAGTCAAAATCACAATTAGGTGAGACGCCTCCAAAACTATTTCATCACTGATACTGATTCTAAGAGAAAAGTATTGATACTCATATCATGAACATAAGTCAAATAGGTGGGACATTCCTTCTCAATCATACACTAAGTCTTTGAAAATGATAATACCTTCCTCAAATAGGGACTGAGAGTGTCTTGTCACTTAAGTTTAAGAGTGCCCGACATATCTAAGGTAAGAATCTAGAATTTCATAATATGGATGAAGTCAATTTATACCATATGTGATATCAACGTCTATCATATTCAAAATAATTAAGTATATCCACGTATTTTGTCTTATCAAATCAACAACTTAAGATCGATGTAAGCGATCCACCACTAAGAACCATCTAAGGGTGTCCAAATACGTAAAGACCTAGGAGGTGAGTCACAAAACATATCCAAATTTAAAATAAGGTACATAAAAGAAAGTAGATCCATAGTCGAAATAAAACTACAAAAATCGAGAGCATACTGAACAATGCTTGGGACAACCTTAGCTTGGTTACTCCAATAGAGTTGGTTATTTGTCACTATAATATTTCCAACCACCAAAATATTAGTCCATGAATTGTAGGCCGATCCTTTACCACTATACACCAGTCTCTATGAATGTTCCCACATAGATTCATACAAGTTTCCTTGCCCAAAATCAAATTTTGTTTTCCATTAATTTCAACTAATATTGTTGATCCTCAATTCAATCTCTAAAAGACATCTGACAGTTCAAAAGTGTCAATATCTATCCTTTAATCACCACTTTAAGTATTCTCATTGATTGGCACTCAACTTGGCTTCATAATCTCATACAATATTATATTTAGTCCACATTGTCGCTCCCATCATAAGAAACGTTATCGTTGTGATTATCATGTTATCCAACTTGAACTATTTAAATTCTTTTTAGTATACCTCCACTCTAAAGGATAGAAAAAATCTTTCATACGAATCTTATAACAAGTCCTACAATCGTCATCACAAAGGATTACCTATCATGTCTTTATCAATTCTTAACTTCTCATCATATTATTACCAAATAACTCTTCTCTCATTTGATTAATTTATCCTCCTAAACTTACTCTTGTCTTTCAGATATTACTATCGTACTAGTCTATTGCTCAATTATTGACTTGTCATTAGTACACCTGTGTCATAAGACTGTTGTAATAAATCTGAATTAATCTAAAGTATTTTTATCCAAATCACTCCTCAAATAAGCCATTCATACTATGCCCAATATTCTCAATGTCGCAATGCTCACTACCTAGTTATATTACTAGTCATATCATAACATCTCACACTATACCACATAACATCTCACACTACACCACATAACATCTCACACTATACCACATAACATCATTAATATCGTTGACATACGAATTCGAGAATGTCATCACTACTGGCTAGAGAATGAAACAATAAAGTTTAGATCTTAAAATGAACCACATACGCATGATAAGGAATGAAAGAATGAAAATTTCCTAAAGTCCCATAGTCTCTTGAAGATAAGTAACGGACGTCTCTGCACCGATCCGTAAAACTCTACTAGACTCAGCTCTTGTACTCGTGAGACCGATGAACCTAGGGCTCTGATACCATTTTGTCACGACCCAAAATCACAAGTCGTGATGGCACCTATGTTCCCAACCGATAGGTAAGCCAACCCAATACTTTTACCAATTCAATTCAAGAAAACTAAGCGACAAGTAGAACATCCCAACAACTAAGTCTTTCATAATATCAAATGCGAAAAACTAAACTACCACCCTAAGATTTAGTGTCATAAGTACAAGAGCTTCTAAACTATGATGCAAGTCTAGACATAAGAAATATCTTATAGGAATACCAAAACAACCTAATAAATAGAGATAGATGAAGGTGTGGGCCGCAGAATATCCAAGCAGCTCACCACAGCTCCAAGATGATCCAAACTCAAACTCAAAGCTCCACGAGATGCACTCGTACTCGAAATCTAATATGCACCACAAAAGAATGCAGCAAGTGTAGTATGAGTACGAAACCATGTGTACCCAGTATGTATCATAGACTGACAAAGAAAAAGTAGTGACATGAGCATATAAGAAAATAATCCTTTAATTTTACAAGTCCACATCATACTTATCAACCAAATTTTCATCAATACGGATAATTAAATGTCACGTAATGTCCAACATCAATAAAACACATACTCAAACAAGAATGAAGGATGTAATAAGATGCAATGCAATGTGACACCATGAAATGATATGCCTCAGATGCCCAGTACTCTCTCAAACATATATACATGATACTCCTCGAAAATACATCGAGAGTTTATGACCCATGGGGGACTCGCGAGGTCCATATACCGACACGGACGATCTCCACGTGTCTGTACGAACGATCTCAACGCACTATCATAAAATCACACAATCCCCAGCACGGACGATCTCCACTTGCCCAACTTATAATCATAACCAATTCCTCGCACGGACGATCTTCACATGCCCAAATTATAATCATAACTCGATCTCAACACGGACGATCTCCACATGTTAGACCTTTACTCATACTCAATCTCACATCAATGCATGTGCACAATATGATATCAATAAAAGAGGATGATGCAGCATCTCAATAAGTCAAATGTCGCTATGACATATAACACCTCAATTATCACAATTACACGGGTTCAACAAAAAAGCACAACCACACATAAAAAATCAAGTCACTAAATATATCAGCTAATGCCCATATGCTTTGGCATTCTCAAATTACAATCTATCATATTATAGTAATAAATTTTCCCTTTAATAACACCGGTACTCGTACCAATGCCCGTCACACCATTGGTACGAGACCCCCATCTTTCTCCCTTACCCATTATCTATTCAATTTTTAATCTTTAATTAGAAAGCGTCCCTCAACGAAGTCTAGAAAGTCTTAACATACCTCGAAAGTCGAACACGCGCCACGAATTCTTCAAGATTTCGCCTTTCTTTTTCGTAAAGCTTCAAAGCATTTTCAATCTATCAAATATGTAATCCTCGTAAGAATACGAATCTAATGACACCCATATTACTATATTTAGTTCCGGCTCAAAAATCGAATCAAAAAGTCACCCCGAGCCACCGAATTCGAATCTGAAAATTTCTTTCAGATTATGTTTACCAATGATAAAATAAACTCGCACGCAAAATTTCAACTAAAACGGATCGTTATTCGACCCCCAAATCAAGATTTTGTTCTAAGAACCCTACCCCTATATTTTCTTAATTCAACATAAATTCTATACGTTTCTACCCTAAAAACTTGTTCACAATCACATAAAAATTTAATAGAAAGGACGAGAACCATTACCTTAATACTTTGGGATGAAAATCCCAATTTTCTTCCCCTTTGTCCTTTTCTTTTTTCCCTTTCTTTTCTTTTCTTGCATTGCGTAATTTTTTTTTCTCTGTTTCCTTCCGTTCGTATTTTTTTCTGTTCTTATGTTTCGTCGCTATGTGCTGACTTTCAACATTCAGGGGTTTTTGCCCTTATTTCTTTTCTTTTTTATTTTTCATTTTTTTTAATTATTATTATTATTATTATTATTATTATTATTATTATTATTATTCTTTTTGGGCTTGGCCCATTTTTAAATTCTCTTTTTTTTCCCTATTATTATTTACAATAAAATAATCCTTTATTTAATCTGAAAATCATGTCTTTCATTCCCACAAGTAATAAATTATTTATAAAAGCTACTAAAAGGGTTAATATCAGAAAAATGGCTAAAATTCATAAAATGACTAAGAGGGTCGTTACATTTCCTCTTCCCCCTCTGAACTTGATAATTTGATAGTCTCGATCCTTGTATATGTTGATATTGCAAAAAATGTGAATACATTATCTTTTAGGCGTGTGAGAGGAAAGAAATATCAAAAACTCAGTTTACAGGTAATATTTTTCAACTACACATAATTAATATAACGATTTATTTTTTGTGTTGCTCCCTTTTAATAATCTTCTTTTCATTGGTAGGTGAAAAATGATACTTGTCCCAAATTAACAGTCAGTTTAACTTAAAAAACTTATCTAAAAAATTATTATTATTTTAAAAAATTAAGCTAAAATCATTAATGGTATTTATAATATTTTTTATTTTAAAAGGTAATTCTTGATAACACTATTTAATTTTTAAAAAATATTTAATAAATAAATATAACTTACTAAATTAAATTGTATTATATATATTATTTTCTGAGCCCAAAAAAAGAAGCTGAAGTAACAATTAAAAATATGACAAAGAGAGAGTAATTAAGATCTAAACTTCCCTTTGCTTCAAGACATTGGCCATCTTGTTGAAGAAATAAATAAAGAAATATAAAGTTGAAGGGGGTTCTTGTCATAAGATTGCATTTCTGGGACCCATTGCTATTTTCCACAAAAATTGGTGTTTTTTTTTATATATATATATTCATCTCAACCACTTTTGCACCACTTGTCTTGCCTTTTGGTCTAAATGAGAGGTGGGGTTCCGAAGGGGACTTTTCCTATCAATGCCTTCCTTCATCTATTTCATCCGTTTCAAAATAAGTGATATTTTGTCTTTTTATTTTGTTTAAAAATAAGTGATATCTCAAAGAATCAAGAAGACATTACTTATTTTTAAAATGAAGGGAGTATTAATTTAGTGGGCCAAAATGTATACAATGTCTATCATTGAAAGGGATAGCTCTCCCTATTGGAATTAAAAGTAGAATTCCTTGCTGATTGATGAGTGCTTTGCTAGGTTAAAACCAAAATCTCTGCCCCTTGTTGAAAAAAGTAAAAAACTTAGATATTTTGGTGTCACAATAATTTGAAGTAACTATTTGATTGATGCATGTGAATGTCCTTTATGACAAGTAAATGTCACAATTACATCATTTTCAACCTACAAGAACATGGAGATATCATGAAGATGAAAACCTAATTAAAGGAGGCTTAACAATCCAACAATTTAGGTCACCCCACATTCAATGTTTTTATAGTATTGTTGATGGTCCCCATCTTACCCAAAAGGTAGGATCCAATTATCTTGGCCCATGTTTGTGTCCCAAAATTTTAGACTAAATGAGGGTATGGACCCAATATCATTAAGAAATGGAAAGGAGTGTTACCAGAAGTTGTCTGCTTTAGGGATTTATCCTTATTCCCACTTCATTGACCTGAGATAGAATTTTCAGTAGGATCTATAGAGGGGACAAAACCTAGCGCAAAAGTATGGATACTATCAAAGAAATGTGTAGGGGGCCCAAGATGTGAAACTTAACCTTACCTTATTGTGTCAATATGATTATGGCACATATCTACTCATCCATCTTCAATTTGATGTTGCTTCCTTTGTTTTCTTACAACACATATGCTCTTTATGAAATGGGGTCCACACACTAAATATACAAATAGTTGATAGAGAAAGGTGAAGGGAATTTGGGGCCATGCAACACCCCATTCCATACATGTAGAATAATGACCTTCCACATTGTATTGTTTACTTTATATGGGAATTTTCATGACTTTGTCATAACCTTACTTTTTTGGTGAATTGGGATCAATTGGTAAAGTAATGGAGTGGAATGAAAGCCAACTAAAGAGATTTGTTAATTTGTCTAGTTGAATCATCAAGAATAGATAACAATGAGTTGTTGGAAAGCAAAGACTAATGGAGGAATAATTCAAACTATTTGTTGACACATGGTTGACGTAGACATCATTTTCTCCCACTACCCCTAAATATAATTCAAATGTCATCATCTCACAAGAATTCTTATTTTGTGGGGTTTGCACTTTGCATAATGCACTATAAAAAACCACACATTACAACTAAGGAGACTACTAAAAATACTTTAGTTAACATGCATCTAGGGCAACATGATTAATTATTATGTTTTTATCTTTTCAAGATTTAGAACCTTAAATTCCTGTTCATCCACTGTATTAACTCAACCACCCAACATGTACAATTTAGTGGGTACACTTTTTCCTCATTGGATGGAGCCGAAGCTGAAAGGACTCTTTCAGTATAAGTCTAGTGGGAATCCATTATTCATACAACTTTTTCTATGTGCAAAGTATATATTGATAGGACTTAAAGATATATGCCAATTGATCTACTTGTCATCAAACACTTGAGTATTCATGGCTCTAAGGGAACTCTATATAATGTACCTATTCTCCTTCATTGAAACAGAAAAAGATCTACAAAAAAATATAATGACTTGAAAGCGACCAACCTAAAGATATATACTCATTAACTTCTTTATTACTACTAGCTTTTACATAATTATATCTTACAATTTCCACTTATTAGCTTTTATTTTTACCTTACAACTTCAATTTCAACTTTAATTAAAATTATTTACAAAATACCAACAGATATATACATTGGAGACACATAATTCACATGTTGTTTACCTTAATAATATACTATATTGTATAGTTTGAAGTATACAATAATATTCATGTAAAAGTCCCACGTACAATGGAGTATTAGGGAAAAATGAAGCAGAATGATCAGCTTAATTATTTCAGAGACCAGTAGCACCGGTGTTGGACCAATGATTCACAATCGTGCACCGCCGATTCAAACACCGGCTCAAAACAATTTAGGCGGAGATCCAGCCAGTATACATCCCAAATACCACTCCCTAGTTGGGGTTACGTTGGGCCTCTCTCTAAATTATGTGTTAATATTTTTATAGAAATGATAAAAACTTTTATTTTTTATTAGCTACGATTTGATCGTGGCTAAATAACAATTTTTTTTAATAACTAATAGTTAAGTAGTGTATATATAGATATTGTATAAACATGTATGAATATTGTATAATTGGTGTATAAACATGTCTATATGATGTATAAATATTCATGTAGTGTATATGTATTTTATCGATACTGTATACATAGTGTATCAATGTTTATGTAGTGTATAGATATTGTATGTATCGATAGTTATGTAGTGTATATACAATGTGTAGATATTGTATGTATCGATAGTTATGTAGTGTATATGTGATGTATAGTTATTGTATAAATGGTGTACAAACATGTATAGATATTAAATAATGGTATATAAACATGTATCGATATTACATATATAATTATGTACTATATATATAATATTGATTCGGTCTCCGCCAGTTTCTAATTCATTACTCCATCGCTGGACTTTAGTCTTATTTTCTTTGCTGACTAAAGACATCAATTGCATGAGTTGAGGCCAAGAAAATGTTATTTCATTGGATGTGGCCATTTTTCATTGAGGGGTGAGGCTTGTGGAGAAGTTTGGCTAGAAGATAGAAAATAGCTATATTTTTTGTAAAGAAAATGACCAAATGGTCATTTAGTGTAATTGTCCCCAAAAAGTATTCATTGATTTTGTTGTATATTTTTAAAAGCCTTATCATTGATTTTGATGCAAATTTTACATTGATTTTGTTCAGTTTTGCTCATTCTAGAAACCTAAGGAGGACGAATTCAGTCTTGAGTTATATGAATATATATATATATGGTTTTGTATAATTAGTGCTGTCAACTTTTTTCAATTGGTTCTCTTTCTACTTTCTCCCCCCTCACACTCTCTATCCCCTCACAATTCACATTTTGATATCAGGTACATGTATTTTTTATATTAGGGACATATCTATGCACGATACACTGATGAATGTATTATTGTATTTTTTGATACTATTTACATGTATGTGTGTACAATTATAATAACGTAAAATTCTGTAATAAAGAAATTTCACTACAACTAGCTCCATACCATCCAAAATAAATAAAACTTTTATTTGCCTTATACCTAAAATAAAGAACCACTACAAAAAAACAGGACATATTGCAGCAGTTCTTAAGACGTATTATGGCGGTTTGACACTTTAACGACGCTTCCTGGAAATGCCGCAATCCCGTCTGTCAAAAATTTAATAGGACGGTTTTTTGAAAAATGCCAAAATACATAATATAAAACCGTCGCAATATCCCATTGTTAATGCGACATTTTTAGTTTTATAAAATGGCAGTTAAAAACCGCCGTAATTGTAAAAGGTAGAAATTATTTTTATATTGAAACGCCGTAATGTTCTTTCTTGACTGACTAATTCTATTGCAATAATTGAATTTTCCAATTTTATCAGTCCACATTTGCATCCTATTTATTGCACTCTACAGATTTAAACTTCAACAATTAGTAACTTTAACCCAACATAAAAGATCAAACAAGCAAAATATTCATCATATTGAACAAAAGTACTCTAAAATTTCACCATCAAAATACTAATGTTTTGAAGTATTATTCACTGCTCCAAAATTACATCATCGAAATATTAGTTTCAAAGTATAATTCAGCAAACTATCCAACAATAAAAAAAGATCATAAAATGATTTCTAATGGATACTTTGTCCATCATCATTGTTACTTTCATTTGAAGATTTCTAATCGATGCTTGGTCTGACATCGTGCCTGAAAAAGGAAAAAAGAGAAACAAGTCTTAGATATGATATTCCATCTGTTTTTTGTCATCTCAGAGTATCAATTCTAATGTGTTCACATGTAAATATGAAACTAAGACATCCCTCCCCCGTTTAATTAAGCAAAAACTAAGTGCAACTATGCATTCTTATAAAACATTTTGTAAAGATTAAGCCGTAATCTTTTACTATGTAATTGAATAGCAAAGTAAAAGATTAAGCCTTTTAGCCAGTTAGGTGCAAATATACATTCTTATAAAGCATTTTGTAAAGATTACACCTCTGATGATAAAGAATTTGAAATTGCACAAAATAGAGGAGCAAAATAACTATAACACAACTATCCAAAATAAGCACAGAAAAATTGACAAATGTATGTAGAGAATTATGCAAGAACTATATGACAATCAGTAAAAACTACTGAGAATGGGCATTGAAGCTATATAAACAATAGTTTATTAAACTATGAGTTGATAATCTCCGCAATATAACAAAGGAAATCTGCACAAACTTAATTGATAATTCAAGAATGCAAAGCCACTACCAACTTGAGTGAAGCTAGTAATTCAGAAGTGCAATCACAATCATTCATGCAAATGCTGTAAAATTGCCCATTTTTCAGTTCATTTTAGTCTTCTCCTACAAGAAAGAAAGTAGCACAAGTAATATCACCAAATCGCATTAGCCACTGATAGCAATTTCCATACATGTGGGTGGATTTTTAAATGTAAGGGGATATATTAGGTCTAATTAGACATTTACCAAAGGATATCAACAAGTGTAATTGAATGAAGAACCTTTAAGTAACCCAGCATAACTAATTATCTTGAATTTTACCTACTCTTTATAGTCATAAGAATCTTTTCGAATATGAGATTCTCTGTAACTGCAACAATCTGATTGTTTAGTCCGAGAAGAGTGGACACTCATGTCTTTTTGTCTAAATCAAGTGAGTAGGAAACTTAGAAATCACGCCAAGATATTAAGTTACAACAGAAAAGCTAATGAGGAAAAAATAAATATTTATAACGGACATACCTGTGGAGGAGGTGGAAATAAGTGAGCAAACGCTTCAGGGATATTCCCTATGTTCCTTTGATATAAGCTAAGCAACACATTTAATTGTGATTTCATATTCGCCATCTCTTGCTGCCACTCTGGAGTTGAAGCGCTAGTGCAAGATGAACTCACATTAACACATTTAAATCTCCTAGATGTCTGTTTGAATGCCACAGTTGGAACAACACCCAAGCCTAACCCTCGAACACGGCCCGGAAGTTCGGGTCCAAGTACTATACCAAGTGCATCATTAGGTGAAACTTTGGCAATGCTTTCTGCCCTTTGACTTTGAATTTCTTCAATTTTTTCCTGTGCAAAAGAAAAGCAAGCAATAAAAATGGCCAGTTGTTAGACCTATTTTAATAGCATATGGAGATAAAATGCAAGAATTATAGGAGCAAATAACAAAACAAGAATAGGACCAGCAGTTAAGCATAACCAACACTTCTAAACTCAACTCTATTTTCCACTATAATTATAGCAATAAGAAAACCAGCTAAACCAAGTGACATAAATAAAAGCTGATAAATCGCCTAACTAATTAGAGCTGTGCACATAATTTGGACTTTATGGTACACCTGCCCATCTATTCCAATCTTATCTAACTTAGACAACTCCCCTTTTTACAATCTGTATCATGTTCATTCTGCTAACACATCTTGCTATACAACTACTAGCTAGTTGATAGTGTTATTTCACTGACATTATATTGCTGCAACAATTCTGAAATAAACCAGAGAACACTACAAGAAGTTGCACTTACAGATATGGGAAGGGACATGTTCAAAAAAAGTATCAATTAATCATGTATAGAAAGAATACTTACCCCAATCTCCCTAACCGCCTCAGTTACAGAACTTTCATCTTTTCTCTTATGAGTCTCAGTCCACATTTTGCCTCGATCAACATCTTTTCCCTTTGCCTTCTGAAATTTTCAAACAGTAAAACATTAGTAAGTAATTAAGAATATACGTATCTAAGCACATCATATTAAACTACTATTTCAGCTCTTCTTCTAGCCAAACTCTTAGAACCTCCAGTATGAGGAATTTGGTTTTGTCGAATCTATTGATTCTTCTGGCAAAGTTTCTACAATTTAAATAAGAACAATATGAACAGATTACTTCAAACAACTGACAGGAAAGAAGTAGTGAAACGATAGAGAAAAAAAACCCACAGTAGTGTCAGAGAAGAAGAAGCAATAAAAAGAAGGAAAAAGGCCTAAACAATGTCAGAAAAGAAGCAGTAGAAAGAAACAAGTTGATGGACATCCATAACCTTCAATCCATTTTCCAAGTTATGGATATTCCTAAACAATGCCAGGCAATCCATTTTCCAAGTTATGGACATCCCTAACCTTCAATCTAACCATTTTTGTTACTTGATGTTGATCTAAAGCAAAATAAAGATCAAGTTCATGTTAGTTGCTGAGAAGGTTAAAAATAACCATGAAATCTTTATTAATTATCTTCTCTATATCTATACTTAAAGGCGTTCAACCCTTCCACCGCCTTCGAATATGATCTTTAAAGTTTAAATTCACTAATAAAATAGAGTAGGAATAAAAGCTCAATATTGATAAGATCATTACCACTCTTTAAAAACCAACACTAACAAGAACAAAAAATAGAAAATTCAGATTAGCTACAAACAGTTAGGGATGGCAATGGGGCGGAGCGTATGCGGGGCAGGGTGGGTTTAAGGCTATGCAGGGCGGGGCGGGGCGGGGCAGGTTTAAGGTTGTGCGGGGCGGGTTGAAGTGGGTTTTTTTTTAAATTAATGCGGGGCGGGTTGCGGATATATGTGATTTTATGCGGGTTCAAACTTAATTTTAACTTTTTACATATTATAAGAGTGATAGAACATTTTTTTTACTAAGATCATTTCTTTAAAGCTACCTAAATATTCAAGATAATGAATGAAAATGGTTCAATAAAAAATAATACAATTTCTTGCATGTTTCCAATTGACCTCTAAAAAAAAAATTTAAGTTATTATCTATTAAACTAATACAACTTAATTAAAAAATGAATTTATTTTTATGAATTTTATTTTTAGTATCAAACTTAACTAGAAAAAGAAAATATAAAAAAAATTATGCGGGGCGGGTTTATGCGGGACGGGTTTATGCGGGGCGGGTTGAAAATGAAAAAAGTTGTTATGCGGGGCGGAGCAGGGCGGGTGGAAACTTTTGCGGGTTAAGCTCAACCCGCCCCCACCCCGCCCCGCCCCATTGCCATCCCTACAAACAGTGTATTAGCTACAAAAATCAAATCCAACTCTTACACAACCTTAAGTAGATTAGCTACAACCCTAGAAGGAATAACCATCCAACACTTGTGTATTCAGATTTTTCAGTTCCAATATCACAAGTTCAATGTGCTTCACTAAAACAATGTTCTGTAAAATTTTCTGCTTCAACCCATCCCCTCAAAATATTATATAGAGGTAATATTCCATTTTTCAAGTCAAGTAAGAAATTCACTATATATATTACATCAGTTCCATAAAATTAATAAAAATCAATCCCGTAAAAAATGCCAATTACAGTAGCCTTTTACTTTGAATAGCCCCATTTTAACCTAATTAATTTTAAGAGAATGACAGCCACAACCACTTCTCTGCTCAACAAACAACAAAGACCAGGGAATCCTCTGCCTACTAGACAAACCATCAACTCTCAATGCGGACAATTGAGTACCACATATCTATGTGCTTGATGTTTCACCATAGATAATTTACAAAGAGCTGTAAAATATCATGATAAATATCTCAGAAGCTCAAGCACTTAGTAGAAAAGAAAGTTACATTGATAAGAGTTATATGCTTATAAATGATTCACTGTCGAAGATGATTTCAATACTTCACCAGCAGATTTTGATTTCTAAATAACCCATATATAAATTTAGGTTAATAACTGAATATACAAAAAAAATAATATATATATATATATATATATATATATATAACAAAATGTAACTCAAACCTAAAAGAAAGAAAAGTCCTAACAAAAAACTTGAATCCTACATGCATGAATATATATATATAACAAAATGTAACTCAAACCTAAAAGAAAGAAAAGTCCTAACAAAAAACTTGAATCCTACATGCATGAACCGTAACAAATCTCTACAATCTCAAACAAGCATGAACCCTAACAAATAGAAAAGAGAATAGAGAGATTGGAAAATAATCTAACAAAAAGCTTACCTATCAACTTAGCGTCATTTCCAATTTGAACAGAACAAAAAACTTTGCTGGTGAAGAGACGGTGATGGCGGCTGGCTATGCTGGAGAGCGAAAAAAATAAAATTGAAAAGCTAAACAATGAAATTGAGAAGCACAGAAGCCTGTCCTTGTATATATGAGCTATATATGTAGCTTATCTACAGTGTACGCCATGGATCGAGAGCTGATTTGGGCAATTGATTTGAGAGCTTACCGGAGCTGATTTTGGGATTGATCAAATTGAAACAACTGATTTGAGTTAATTGATTTTCTTTGTAATTAAGGAAAAGAGGTTGACCTATAGAATAAAAGGAAATCTGTTAGGCAAATTTAAATTTTTTTGAATATATAAGTGGCGGTTCAAAGCGCCGTAAATTATGTACAAACCGCCGCTATTGATATATTTAATATGGCGTGTAAAAAGAGGTCATATTATTTTGCATTTGCGACGGTTCTATGAAACCGCCGTAATATAACCGTCACAATAATTTTCGTTTTTTTGTAGTGAATCCTAACCAAATTAACCACTATAGGCCCATTAGCCTTTGTTATACGATTTATAAAATCATCACAAAAATTAAGTTAATAGAATCAGACTTTACCTTGATACTACAATTAGCCCTCAACAATGTAGTTTCATCCTTGGAAGAAGAGTAGTGGACAATACCATCATCGTTCAAGAAGCAATCCATTCTTTCCAAAAAAACAAAAGGAAAATTTGGTAAAACTCTAAATGAGGCAAATTTGGTGGATCTTTAATTTGATAGTTCATAGGCCACCAAATTCATTATATGCTGAGAGATATGATCGTTTGAAGTTGACCCTTTCATGAATTAACGTGAAAAACTTAGTCGGTAGGAAGGTTTTGAACTCGACTAAGAACTAGAGGTCTCTTATGACCCTAAACCACTTCTAAGCACAAGTAGGACATCACCCGGTTCAAGCTTATATACTTACGACGGAAAATTCAGATTCTAAGAATAGAGTTGCGAGGCATCACTGTTTTAACTAACAGAAACGAGGTTTTTAGGAAAAATGTATCATTTTAGAGATTTTATGACTTAAAACAGTAGACACTTGGTGTTGTGAGTTTGGATTTTACGGGAACCTTTTTTCATTGATAAGCTCGTGGAGATACTCTAGGAGGTCCGTCGACTGAGTTCTGAGGTATGTTTCTAATGCATTTCATCTGTTGATGAGTTCAAAGTATCATTCTAGGCAGCTCGAGGTTTCTTCCAGGCTTCTACTTTTATGCATGGATCATCTTGTATTGTATTACCTTACTTGATCGATTTGGTTGTGAATGTATTGTATTTGAGTGCTTCCTGCTTGTTGAATTGTGTTACCCCTTTTCCCTGCTTTCAGTAGTTGATTTTCTTTTTCTCCTTAACATCTTTAGACTGTAATATTAGACTATCGTGTTTCTTCTTTATATATATTATCTTTCTGAGCTAGGTTGAATTATGATGCCTACCGAGTACCCATATTTTGATACTCATACTACACTTCTACATCTTTTTCTGATGCAGCTCCCAATGCAAGCCACCCTGAGTGAGTTTTGGATCTTCCGTGGCCATTGCAGACTAGCTGTAGTGAGCTCTTGGCATCCGGAGGTTTGCAACTTTTTCTTCTTTTGTACCTGCCTATATATGTATTTTGTATTGTGATTATACAAACTTGTGTATATAGCCTTCTATACTTAGATGCTCCTTTGCCGGTGACACCAGGTTCGGGGTTTGGTTCCTGTGTATAGTTTGTCTTTCTCGGTCACTTTCTGGCCCGTTTTGTATATTATGTATCGTATTTCCATTTTTGTACTATGTCCCATTTTTGTATCTCTAGTATTGCTTCTGCTTCTTCCTTTTTAAGTTATTAATTGTCTTCCACTTTAGTTTTGAGTTTTGGCTTGCCTACTGGGGGAGCTTATAGTAGGCGCCATCATGGCTCGATTTCGGGTCATGATATTGTATAATTACATGCAAAATACATTATAACTAATCAATAAATACAAAAGGTTCAGAGATATACAAACAGCATACTTGTAGAATAGAAATACAAATGTTCAAAGACTAAATAAGCAGATATACAATAATATACAAATGTTATTACCGGATGGAATTTCACCTCTTAATTTTAAATTGAAACCTTTGTGCAATTGCATATTGCACCACCACAATCTTCAAAATAGTTTTGTCCTTGTATACCTGGTCCACCTTCATATACTTATGTTGGTGTAATATGCCGCAAATACGAAATATTACAGTTGAAAATACTATCACAAAAATGAATGAATAAATCTTTAGGCTGAGGCGCGGATATCTCGCTCTCTTTAAGGAGATTCAAGTCCACTGCGACATAATCAACATCGATCCATCAGTATCACTCTTGACTTGTCCCCTCCAGGATACAACAGCCCAACAACGTCGTACAACTCAATCAACTACGGATTAGTTGAAGAGTCCAAAGCTCCAAAAAAAGAACACCTTCCTTCAACATATAATTACTCTCTTTTATATAGTGAATATAGTTGAAGACTTAGAATATTTTCTTTGTCTCAACCCTCTGTTTCACTACACTTACTACAATATTTTTCACACTCAACATTTTTCTTACTTCACTTCACAAAGGAAGAAACACCACTATTTATAGGTGAAGAAGTCTTCCATACAATCAATGGGTAGAATGAGGGGTAGTAATGTGGGTAGATAAATGTGATAGATGTTACACGAGTTACAAGAAACTAATGGCCATATGAGTTACAAGAAACTAATGACCATGAGAGTTACAAGAACTAAAGGTCATATAAGTTACAAGAACCAATGACCATCTTTTACCATAATTTATACCCACTAACATGTGCACTTAATATTTTATTTTGATAATAAAATGCATATACACCAACATTCCCCCACTCATTTTAATATTAAAATAAGAGTGTTTCACAATTTAGTTGAAGGTAGACTATTATGCATAATGAAGGTGTGCTCTGCATTGACCCTTCACTTAGTAAAACAGTAACCTTTACTCCAGAGTCAGTAGTGGTCTCAGACTTGAACTATGACTGCTTAAGGGAAATAAAGTATCACTGCTTACACACAATAAACAAGGTGTTGACATAAGCTTTCATAGCCAGCACATTACGGCCTTGTGCTATCCCGATTTTCTTAAGTGTTTTTGAGAACAAGCTTATTCTTGTAGAAAGCGGCCTACTTTCACACTCACATAAGTGAAATCTGTCAAGGGTGCTTCTATAATTTGACACCCCACTCATACGAGATACAGACTTTCATTAAGAGTTCAAAGACTCAACTTCCACAAATCATTATAGGATAAATGCACTTACATCATAGGGATTGAATAAAATTAATAATAGTGCATTTCACAACAAGTCATCATATGATTAATTCTTCCCATTGAACCTGATTATAGGATCTCTAGTCCCCACGTTGGGTTTCCTCATATATGACTCAGAATTTATGAGCTTCCATTTTCATTCCCCTCGATGTGCTTCAGACCCTTTATCTTGCTAAGGCTTTTTTTTTTATGAATCTGCAAGATTATCACAAATTTTAACACAATTAATATTGATGGTATACCAGTGATCAATATGATCTCACAATATTGTGTTTTTTCTCATGAGTTTGAATTTATCGTTATAATAACGATTTTGTATTCTCCCAATAATATTGGTGCAATCACAATTTATCAAAATTAGAAAAATTAATTTTTCAAAATAAAGTGTCTGATATAGTAAAATCGATTCACTTTTTTCACTAGTTGAAGTTTAATTTTTTTACTTCAACCTCCAAAGTAGAGTTAGCAAGCAATTCAATTTGTCTTTCTCATTTTCAACAAATAGCACCAAAATTTCTCATCTTGTTTGCTTGTACCTGCCAAGTACTTTTACTGCAAACACAACATCAAGTCAAGTTGTGAGTCACAAATCTCATTTTTATATTAGTTTAGCAAATTCCTTTTTATTTGTCATACCATTTTCATGCAATTGAATCAAAAGGAGTTGCAAGACTCACACAACCAACAAAATTGTATTTCACAATTTTTTCAATATTATGTGACTTGACAAGGAGAATTTTATCACATGTTTGAAGGTATTTTTTCATTTCAAGAATGAAAATTTTCTCACCCAAAACATTTCATGTTAAATGGCTACTCAACATATTATTTTTATAATTTATTTACAAGTCTCATGTTAGAGTCAAAAGTCATCCCATTATAGCCAAACAACAACATGTGATTTATTCCACAATAAATATTTGCACTTACAATATTCTTTTTAGAGCATTTCCCAAAGATGCAAAAGATCACAATTTCACAAATATTTTTTCATTTCATGAACCCCCACTATTTTAAGAATTTAAATATCATTTTTTCCATGAAAAAGTAGTATCACTTAATTCATGAAAATATTAGGAAAAAAGTTTTTCCTTTACCTTTTCTCCACTTGAATTGAGTAAGTAGAAAAATACTTTAACGTACACCTCTTCTCTTCTATCTCTTGAGGAGAGCGGCATTGAGTGGAATTATGTTGATATCCCTATCTTGATATCCGCACTTTTTCAAACTGTAACAAAAACATGAATCTCCTTAAAATTATTGGTGTAATATATCGCAAATACGAAATATTACAGTTGAAAATAATATCACAAAAATGAATGAATAAATCTTTAGGCTGAGGCGCGGATATCTCGCTCTCTTTAAGGAGATTCAAGTCCACTGCGACATAATCAACACCGATCCATCAGTATCACTCTTGACTTGTCCCCTCCAGGATACAACAGCCCAACAACGTCGTACAACTCAAGCAACTACGGATTAGTTGAAGAGTCCAAAGCTCCACAAAAAGAACACCTTCCTTCAACATATAATTACTCTCTTTTATATAGTGAATATAATTGAAGACTTAGAATATTTTCTTTGTCTCAACCCTTTGTTTCACTACACTTACTACAATATTTTTCACACTCAACATTTTTCTTACTTCACTTCACAAAGGAAGAAACACCACTATTTATAGGTGAAGAAGTCTTTGTTGACACCCAATTTTGGCTCTCCATATTTAATTAATTAAGTTTCCATAAAAAAAAATAATAGTAAAATATATTAATATAACAAAACTTTTGTAAGAATATGGTTTTATTCTTAAAAAAAATAAAATAAATTTTCATCCCATTTGATGAATTTATTTCATAAGTTTTGTATCTTACAAAATATATATATATTTTTAATATATATAAATACATATATAAATATTACTACTAACTTTCTCATTTTTAAATTTACGTCAAGTAAATATCGTTTAAAAAAAAATAAATCAATTTTATTTAAATATAATTTCTATTGTTACAAATAAATATTTTTCTACATTATTCAAAATTAGGAAGCTTAGTTAATTAATAAGTTACTAATTCATATCAATTTTATTTTTAGAATGACCAATTTTGTCAAATACGCTAATTTTGTAAAGTAATTATTTTCAATTTAATAAAGAAAGAGGTTATAATTTAAATGGGTTAATTTGAGCAAAAATTGGCAATCCATGTCTCCTTAGACCGGCCAATCCGTATGCGCCACGTAGGAAGCACATGGATTGTGCTTCTTCAACTTTAATCTTGACCATCCGATTTAATCCAATGGCTCTAATTAATTCCAACCTTTTACTATTTTATATATATATATATATATATATATTATTTTAAACTCCTAATTTTTGTTAACCGATCGGACGGTCCAAATTAAGTCAGTAAAAGAACATCTTTTTCCAAAGAGAATAGTACACCCACCGCCCCTGTACTTCATCTTCCCCACGTTCCTCTCTCTTTTCCAAATATTTCTCCTTTTCCAGAAAAGCTCTGCAATCTTCTCCTTCCCCATAAACGCCCCATCAAACTCTGCCAAGAACGGCCTTGAACCGCCGGAAAATATCAATTTCCGGCGGTCTCCAACATTACCTTCACCCCCTTCCATCAGAACCCTCTTTTTCCATCAACTTTATATCTCTTCTACAACCTTTTCCCGATAAAAAAAACAGACCCCTACGCCTCTCACACCTCTATTTGGCTAATGTTTTGTTTGAATTAGTGGTCGAAATTGTTCCAACAGCTCAAAATCTGGAAAAGGGTGATGTTGATTTTGATCTGAGTTGCAGCTCTCTATTTCCAAGAAGTTATTTTGATTTCACATCCGGATTTTGGAGTCGGGTTTTGCCTATATTTTGGAGGCATCTTCATCTTCAAAGATCATCGGAAAAACATCCAAAAAATCAAGAGAAAATCCAAGTATCGATCAAGAAAAAAGAGAGAACGAAAAAGCCAACACACTTCAAGCTTTTAGAGCTCAAAAAATTATCTCATCTTCTTATCTTTCCGTTTTCGATTTCGAACTCGAGTTCAAGGAAGTTAGAAGCAGGAATCCTTGACGACAAGCCTTTATTTTGCTGCTCCAGAAAAGGTACACTGCCTCACCCTTATTTATTTTTTTGTTTGTTCAAACTCTAGTTGGTCGTTTTGTTTGATTTTTGATTATTTCAATTAAGGTTCTTAATCTGCGTGTTCAAATTTTATCTTTTGTATTTAGTACGGCTAAGTTCACGTGGAACAATGATATACATCTCCCTTATGCTTGTTTTGACTTGAATACGATTTAGGATGTGTATACATGAATCGCTGAGAATGTTAATCTAGTTTAAGTTTTTTCGACTGCAATATAGCCTAATCTTGTTCTGAAAAGGTCCCAATTTAATTTATAATTATGAATGCTACTCTGTCTCTGTGTAGTTCTCTTTGTTTCAAAGGTTGATGTTTGTTGTTTTAGTTTTAAAAATTCTTACACTCTTAGTTGAATTCTTTGTTCTAAATTCGTAGTCACTTGGTTTAAAATTCTTATCAGTTATGTTGTGGTGTTGCAATGATTTTCTAAAACATGTTCTCTTGAGCATTTGAAGAACCTGGTTGGCCTCTGGTGTTCTGTTTCTTTTTTATTTTATCGGTATTTGAATTGTTCGGCCCCATTCCCATATTTTCAAATTCCCCAAATCAAATTTGTATTCCTGAAAGATATTAGCTCCACTGTATGTGTCTAAGAAGTCCCCCATTTTCTATTTCTACATGATGTTTCTAGCATCTTAAGGTCTATGATGTTGTTGTTTGTCGCTGAACGTTTGGTTTGCCATTTTGAGTTTCGTTCTGTTGCTTCTCTGGCTAGATTTTTTTTTTTCGTGACTATGGTCTGGTTGGATCTTGTTTGAACCAAGACTATAAGTTGAGTTATTGTGTTAAGTAGTTTTAGTTTATTTCATGTCGAGGTTCGACTTTCTGGAAACAAAATAGTCACTGTTCCTATTTTAACATTCACAATCATAGTATGCTTATCTTCGATTTGTTCTACTTGTATTTTTTCCCTCTGTCTCGTTTCTTTGACAGCTCAATTATGTTCTCAGTGAAATCTGAACTCGACTTCTGTGTTAGTTTTAGTTACGGCCTTTGTTTTGATAAATTGTTTCTTTTTTTAGTCATGGTTGTTCTTGCCTTTTCTATTTCCCTTTTCATTTCACCTTGAATCTTTTTTTGGAGGAACATGTTCCCTTAGACTCATGTAGGCAGCATTGAAATATCATGTTCTCACTTCCTTGCTTGTAGTAATTGTTAATGAAGCACCTAAATGGTGTGACTGTTGATCCAGAAGCATGATGCTGTGATCTTTGTTCTCTAAAAATTGTTTGAAATATGTCTTTGTCGTTAAATGTTAAGGTTATGTAGTCAGCTTATATGCTTCATGAATAAGTCACTTATGTTGATAATCTTATTGTCTGTTGCATTCTTTCATATAGCATGAACTGGAAGTTGTCATGATTTCTTCAGTTGTTCGGCTACTCAAGCTAAGTTTTTTTTTTATTTTTATTAAATGTTGGCCGAACAATGAGCTTTGCTTCTGTTTACTTAAAACTCATGTTTTCATTAATATGTATATTTTACTCATCTAGTCTTATCATGCTTGATTACTCAATTAGTTTCTAATTCTCATTTTTCTCTTCTTATGTTTCATGTACAACCGGAGGCCTGGAGTTTCTACTTTGGAACTTGTTTCTGGCCCAAATGTTGGGCGAACAACAATTAAGATCATCGCAACGCTTGGAGTCTCGTAAATTAGGAGTCCAACATTCCCTAGCCCCCTTTTCATTGTTTTAATTATATTGTTTTGATATACTAACTAATTCTTACATATGTTTGCATAATTCTTAAGTTTTGATATAATGAATTGCTTGTCTTTCATTTTGAAGTTTATTTATGTGGGCTATTATTACTTGTGAACAGATTGAAAATTATATTATAAACCTTTTGGCATCGCTTTTTATAACAAATAATATAAAATATTTTTCTTTCTAATAGGTTGACCTTTGAAGTTTACTTATCGATATTCATTTAGGCCTTTCAAGTTAAGGAAAAGAAAACTTATAGTTTAGAATTCTCAAATGAAGTTTCAAAAGGCTAAAAATAATGGATAAATTAGTTAACTTGTCAAAATCTCTAACATAATTATTAAAAACATCTATACTTTAAAATAATTATTAAAAATGTCAATGTCAATATTTTAACAAATAAAATATATCTTAATATAATTCATTTACCTTCCTTTTATTTCTCAAATTGGGCCCACTTTTTGACTCCAATACGGGTGAAAGGTAATAATAAAAGATCCCATTACCCACTTTTCTCTCTCTAAATTTGTTTCCCAAATTCTATCCTTTCTCTTTCTCTTTTTCTTTCTCTCTTTAATTTCTTCCATTATTCCATATCCCCAAGTAACTTAAACCTTGGCTTTTTAAAATCAAATTCCTCCATTTTTCTAAGAAATTTCAAAAATCATTCAAAGATTTTCAACCTTTGTCGAAGTGAATTCGACTGATTTGCGAATGTTTTCATTAGATATTTTTTTTTTTGAAATAATCTATTGAAATTTTGAAATGAATTCGAATGATTTTGTTGAACTTTGAGATTATCGGTGAAATACAAAAACGATCAAGTATTCATTAACTGCCGACTATTGGAAAAGTGATTCGAAAATGTATCTGGATCGTATTTTGTATATTGGATCTTCACCTAAAGATCTTCATAAGTTACTATCCGAATATTGGATTTAAAGGTTAGACGATAACTGAGGTATTCGATTTAGGAGTTTCGGGTCAATATCTCATTCAAGACACTTTGTTGGACGGCATCATCAATTCTAGTTATCTCTTCAATGAATTGAAGTATTTTTGCATCTTTCTCACATGCAGAAGGACCCAAAGGAGATGAAATTACATAATCACCAGTCATATTTCAAAGTAAAAAAATACATTTTTTAATTTGTAATCTGTTTGTATTAATCTGTTTGGGATACAAATAGTGAATTATTGAATTATTTTGATTTTTTTGATTTTTTTGTATGTTGGATGCTTGGAATACATAATAATTTGGAATCCATATATTTTTGGAATACATAATAGATAAGAAATACATTTTTGTCATAAAATAATATTTTTTTAAATACAAATTTTGACTGTTACTATGATTGCAAATTTGTATGTTTTGATGACTGTAATACAAATTTTGTTGGAATTTTAAGAAAGAATATCCGTTTTTGAAAAATATACAAACCAATGTTGTATCCTTTATGAATGAACACGAGGTTACATAAGTATATGGATTCAAATGTGTTTATTAAATAACTACGAATCCATTTGGTATACCTATTGGAATGAATACAAACTAATAAAGAAATACAGATGCCATAATTCAAACCCAAACATGAAAACTATAATGAATACAAATACACATATCATATATACGAATGAATACAATCAATTACTTTTAAAATTATAACTGATGAGAATTTTAAGGGATATGTTCCTTTTTTAAAAATATTTTCTCCCATGATTTTCTTCTTTATGTTATTAAATGATTGTATTCTTTCAAATGAAACAAATAAAAAAATACATAAATTAGAAGAATAACAAACTAAAATATTGACATTTTTAATAAATATTGAAAATGTTGATAAGAGGTCCCATTAAATGTTAAAATATTGACATTTTGAAAATTTTCCCAAAAATAATATTCATTTAGGCCTTTTAAAGTGAGAAAAGGGAAATCCATATTTATTTATGTCTTTTTCAAAAGGCTAAAAAATAATATACATTTAGGTCTTTCAAGTTGAGGAAAAGGAAAACTTATAGTTTCAAAAGGCCGAAACTATATTCATTTAGGCCTTTAGATTAAAAAAAAAACTCATTATTTAGGACTCCCAAAAGAATTTAAAATTAGTGTAAAGGCTACAATAATTACCCTTTTGGAATATATAAGGCTAAAATAATCATTTTTTAAAAATGAATTTGAAATTAGTGTAAAGGCTAAAATAATTACCCTTTAGAAAGATATAAGGCTAAAATAGTTACCTTTAGAAATATATTTTTAGAAAATAAGTAGGGAAGTAGGCCCTATATTTTGTTAACAAAATAAAAACGTAAGTTATAAAATAAGTTCCAATAGCTAGGCCTATTTTATATTCTTAAAATCTCCCTTTATGAAAATTGTATTACTATTGCTATTTTTTTTTAAAAGCCAAATATTGCTAAAATATTTTAATTTCTTAACATGTTATTTCAAGATTTTAGATATGCCAACAGGTAAAAAAAATACAAGGTACATATATATATATGTCATGCACATAAAGGTATAAATTTTATATTAGTTTTCTCTATACATGATCTATTATATTGTTATACATACCACACTATTTTTTTCATATCTACTACTCCTTTTTATGAATGTTACTTCTTTTTATATATTGTAAATTTCTACACTTTAACATACATATTATTTTACTACATATATGTCTAACGTCATTTTGTCCCTACATGTAAATAAAATAATAAACGTTCATATGTTTTAAACAATATACATGTATATACTATACTTTATAATAAATCTAGCTAAGATCACAAACTTTACATAATATTTTAACATTTAGTATTATTATTATTATTTATTTTATTTGTTCATTTTTAGGAAACTCTGTTTTATGTATTTTATTCAAATTATATGTCACACACATTACTATATATTTACACCCGTCTATTATCTTAATATATTTTTAATTCTATATATAAATAAAATAACAAATTCTCATATCCTTTAAACTCGACATTCATATATTTATTTAGGATAAGTTTATGTAAGTCACATATATATTTTCCAACATATAAAATTTTCATACATTTTAAGTACGTTTATTTATTTACTTATCTATTTTATTGCTTGATAAATATACTACTACTAATTTTGTTGTATACATATTATAGACATATATATGGCATACCTTGTATTTTACCTTTTTCTTTTAATTAATGAAATCCACTTATCGCTGATTTCAAAGAAAAAATAAAAATCAATAAATTTTTCTTATTATTTTCTAAATTGAGTTTAAGGACTATCTTCGGATAAGCTCCATGGGATGCTTAATACCTTCCCCTCGAGTAACCAAAACCCTTACCTAGAATCTCACTGGTTTCGCAAATCAAAACAGAGTGTACATTTACATCTTTTAAAAATGATTTTCCTAATATTTTCCTTAAAATTAGGTGGCGACTCTAAAACATTTTTTTTAAACCAGATTGACAGCCATATTATGTTGTGAACTGTTTCGGCTAGCTCGAAATAGGGTGCGATAGTCTTCCATACAATCAATGAGTAGAATGAGGGGTAGTAATGTAGGAAGATAAATGTGATAGATGTTACACAAATTACAACAAACTAATGACCATGAGAATTACAAGAACCAATAGTCATCTTTCACCACAATTTATACCCACTAACATGTGCACTTAATATTTTATTTTGATAATAAAATGCATATACACCAACAACTTATGATAGGGGTCTGAAATGATCACATTACAGTTCCCTGATTAAAATGCTTCAAGCGGTTCTACTAATTCTTCAATTGTCAGCAACGCCTGTGTATTAAATTTATTAATTTTATTTATACAACTTGATCCAAAGCTTCCCCCTTGTTCATGATTTGAACTTTCACAAAGTTTCTTATTGTAAATACACTTATTTAAAATAGGGAAAAGGGTTCGAAATATAGCTGAACTTTGACCGAAATTGTTGTAACAATCTCAAACTTTGGGCAGAACCTATTACCCCTGCACTATTTAATAGCGTATTTTAAAGATATATAGGTGTCCACGTGGACATCATAAATAGTGCATCATTATAAATAGTAACTTGTCCAGCTGATATATCTTTAAAATACACTATTAAATAGTGCAGGGGGTAATAGGTCTTGTCCAAAGTTTGAGATTGTTACAACAATTTCGGTCAAAGTTCGGATATATTTAAGACCTTTTTCCCTTTAAAATACTTACACAAATTGGATTATGTTAAAATCATTTGTAACTTTTTTAGCAGTACATACGCTCACACACCCATGTCATTGTGTATCTTCATTGAGGTATTGCTTTGTTCAACCTTATAGTCAAGTGTTAGTATCTTCGCACTCAGATCAACACCAAGTTGATTTGCAACTACATTATACAACTCATTATATGATGCATTTTTCTTAAAGACTATCCTCTCTATAATGTAATCAATGTAACAATTTCTGTCATTCCATTTCTCGGAATGCTTTACCAAAATAGCTATGACAGACATTGTTGTATACAATTCAATAAGAACAGAAAAAATAATTTAAACCACACATTATATAAGTATAGTTCATATATATAAACGTTGAAATACAATTTCAAATCTCTAGATGTATCAAAATTTTCAACATATACAAATACAAACCACACCAAAAGTAATAGTCAACCTAGAAATCAACAAATAGAAATTATATATTTGATTTTGTATCAATTATACAAAATCTAGAAATGCAATCAAATATACATATCATCCTAACTCTACTCAGTGACGGATCCAGGATTTCCATAAAGGGGGTTCGAAAACAAATAGTCGTGCCTAAATCTTACATTTAGGAGGTTTAAAATCAATATATAGATATACAAATTCTTAAAAATACCTTAAATATACAACGTAATGTTTTGCGGAGCGAACCCCCTTGGCAACTTCTAGGTCTGCCCCTGACTCTACTAATCATATATTATTAATAGTGGGAAGCTCCTAACCTCAAAATTGGATTACCATTTTTCTCCTCCACTAACTCAAAATCTAATTAAATATTAATATTTTAATCACATAATAGGTGAGAAGTTCAACAGTCCTACTTTAATGGTCTATAGTCAGTTCCTCAAAATTGTCCAACGTATTTTAATCATTATGTGTCAAGAATATAGACCATTTTCATATGCAAAATCAAAAAGTGCTATTGAAAAGTCATTTCCTGATTGGAAGCTCATTCAAAAATATAAATCTGCAATATCATGGAAATATCATAGGCCACAGAGTCAAGAAAGTAGAGGTAGGTACTTCAGTTGGTTTACACTCGATAAAGACATGTTAAATTCACCCAAAGACATTAGTAACACTATTATATGTTCATGAGATCCTTTTTGTTGCTATGTTTTCTTGATATCTACTACTCCAATTATAGAAAGACACGTTCTTTTAGAACAGATTAAAAGGGAAAGTATCACATGAATTGAGACAGGTTTAGTATCTAATCAAATGATCATTGTTTTCCTCTTTATTAATATTTTTTTTTTTTAGTTTGTAATCAAATGATGACTTTTCTTTCTCTCTATTGTTATTATTTTGGTGATCGTAGTATAATGATAGGGGATAAATGTGCAACATACGTTCCCGAAAACTAGTACAAATATACATCGATACAAATACAATTTGTTAGTGTGGCATTTTAATATTCTAAATATTTTATCTTTGCATTGCCACATACACTCTGTTCTGCCGTTGGTTGACATTCATTTGCTGTTTTATGTTTGGGAGTTATGGCAATTATCTTGCTGCCGTTGGAACATTAAGCTTGTGCATTATTAAGGCTGGCAATCGGATCAGACCAGCAGAACATGACTGGTTTTACCGGTATCGGAACTGGTTCGCTTTTACCGAAACCGGTTTTACCGGAAATTTTCCGTAGTTCTGACCCGGTCCTATAGCTATCGGTTTGGACCGGTACCCAAACCGGGTCAACGGGTTCGGTAATTTTTTTTAAAATTAACGTATTAATTATTACTTTATATTATTATATAATATTTATTATTAATTATTATATTTTAATATTATTAAATAAATATATATTATAGTTATATTATTTAATATTCATTAAACTATTTAATTAAATTATTAAATATTTATTAACTTAATATATAATAACTTTTATAATATTACAATTTACAAAATAGTTTGATTTACTTTAAGTCTTTAACTTTTTATAAAACTTCAATTTGAAACTTTAAATTTAAACTTTAAACTTTAAACATTAAAGTAAACTTTAAACTTTAAATTCAATTTTAAACTTTAAACTTTAAAATTCTTATATTAGGCTAATATTAAAATAATAGAAAACTAAATTTATAAAATGACTTGCATTAAATATAAGACACTATTTTAAAAGAAAATCAAGGCGAATAGACGTCTATTTATTCAAATAAATAAATTGTACAAATACAAATACTAGAAAGAATACATAATCTATCCAGTCACCTTCTAAGAAGGGTTCTGTTTGAACTAGATATTGAATATTATACTAATAATTGAATTTTTTTTAAAAATCTTTTCGGAAATTTTGTATCATACTCCAAGAAACATTATTTGGAACTTGTATTTGTCGTTCTTCCTCCATTGCTTCCATGCCATCATCACTATTATCACCAAATATTTCATCTATTTCGTCTTCTATTTGGCTACTTAATAGTGGTAGTTCACCATTTCTTCTTTCGGCGTTGACCGAATCTCTAAACAACAATGATTTTTCCAAACTATCTTTTGCTAATGAATATCAATCATCTCCAATCATAAATCTCGCTGCGCAGAAGGCTTGCTCCGAAGCGACCGATGATGCTTGAATCGCTAGCACATCTCGAACAACCCTAACAAGGTTCGGAAATTGTTCTCCACGATTTTTCCACTATATTAATAGTTGAGATGGTCCTTGATCATTCATAATCTTTTCCCTTGCCTAATTAATATATTCATCAAAATAATTATTAGTAGAGGATTCAAGACCAAGATAATCATCCATAAATTCATCTAAATCATCACTTTTAGGCCTACTAGATGGAGGTACTACTATTGGAACATTTTTTTCTATGGCTCTATATGTATTATATAAATCTCTAGCTTTTGTTATTATGCTTCTTTTACAATCTTCAATACTAGGAGTTTCATCAATTGTAATTTCTAAATTTGCATAAATTTTTTCAACCATTCTTTCAACACCTTTTAATTTGTAATTTGGGTTGAATAAAGTAGTAGTCAAATAGATTTGTGGAATAGGAAAAAAATATTTTTTGAATTTTTCAATCATAAAAACAAGTGATTCTTTAAACTTATCTTTTCCTTTATATTTTGCAAATTCAGATGAAATAACACAAATATTTACTAAAACAGAAGAAATAGTTGGATAATATTGACCGAAAATAGCATTTGTTGCTTTAAAAAATCAATCAGTTCTTTTGTATTATCCCAATCTTCACAGCCAATTCTAAAATTAGGGTCCGCATTAGGAGCATTAAAAACTAATTGTATCAGCTCTTTGATAAACATAAGCAACTTCAAGCATTTCAAATAAAGAATTCCATCTAGTGCATACTTCTTTTGGAACTTTTCTATATGCAAGTCCACATTCATTACAACGATTTTTAAATTCTGTAATTCTAGCTTTTATTTTAGCTTTAAAAATCCAATTACAAGCAATTCTAATTTTTTCACAAGAAATTCCAAATTGAGAAATACCATCTTTTACTATCAAATTATAAACATGTGCAGCACACTTAATATGAAAATCATCATTATCAATTGGACAAAGTCTACATTTTAGATAATCAATTGTTTTAAAGTTATTAGAAGCATTATCTAAAGTGACACTCATTATTTTATCACATATTCCATAAAATTGTAAAATACTACCTATTTTTGAGGATATGTAAGAATCAGTTTTATTTTCTTCAACATATTTATAGGCTAATATTCATTTTTGCATGTTACAATCATGGTCAATCCAATGGATAGTAACAGTAAAATAATCATTACCATTATGACTACGTCCCATATCAGAAGTAATAGATAATCTACCATCAAAATATACAAATAAACAACGAAGAAAATGACTATATTCTTTTTGATATTTAAAAAGATCACTTTTAATTGTATTTCTCGGAATACCTTCATAATTTGGGTTATACAATTCCCGAATATAATGAATAAAATCAGGATGTGAAGGAAATGAAAAAGGCAAACCACAAACAACAACCATTTTAGCTAATTCTCTACGATTTTTTTCTTTACTATATGTGCGGTGTGTGCTTGGGCCAGTCGGGTTAGTCATATTTAACACACTTTGAACCATATTAGAACCTTCCGCTGCTACAAGATTTTCAGTTATGGATATTCTCTTTCTATTAGCCCTTTCGATATCATCTAGGAGAGCAAATTCTTTATTACACTTTCTCAAATGCGTTCTTAGCCATCCCGTTTCCCATGTGTTCCCGTAGTCAAATGAATCATGACTCTTTTACATTTCATGCAAGTAGCAGTAGTTTTTTCCTCATTTTGTGTCAAAAATTTCCAAACTAAAGATCTTTTAACACGTACAACGGCCTTTGAAAATGTAGGTAAAGGGGGGATATCATTTTGTTCCGGTAAATCGGTGGCCGGACTAGTAGGGGTAGGGGTCTCCGTCTCATCATCATTTTCTTCTTCTATTTCTAGCTCCTCCTCTAATTCTTCCTCAAAATTAGTAAAACATCTATTTAATGTATCATGATCTATTTCAGTTTCGGAATTTCATTCAATAATATTTGGTCATGAACTAAAAGAATTTTCATCAACATGAGTATAATCATTAGTATTAATTCTAAATCTAGGTGGTAAATGTTTAGAAGTAGAACTACTAGTTCCTGCCCAAGAATTTTTTTTCCAGACATTGGTCTTTTACCACTATTTTTTTCCGAATTCATATTTAAGTTTAAAATAATTAAATATTAAGAAAAACAAGCAAGATAAATATAACAAAAAAAATAAAGTAACTTAAATAAATAAATAAATAAATTAAAGTTGGAGTGAATGTACCGAACGTCTACGTAAAAGTAGACGTATAACCAAAAGCCTGAATTGAGAGATGCCAATTTGAAGCTTGCAATTTACTTCAAAAAAATCTTCGAAATCTGAATTCCAAGTCTCCAACGAATCAATAGCACAAAATAAAAATTATAAGAGATTGAGAATTGAGAGATTTTGTAAGATGTTAATGTAATAGTTTATGAATTTGTGAGTTAAATGAAAGAAAATAGGGTATATTTATAGTTTCAAGGGGTTAGAGAGGGGTAGGGGGTGTTGTTGGGGCCTTGGGGGTGGGGGGCTGATTTTCAGCCGTTATTGGGCCACACCCCAATGGATACTAACAGGCCCAACGTTACAATTTAAAAAAAATAAATTCAAAACTGACTGTTGGAATCGGTCTGGAACCGGACCGGAACCGGATCAATTGGGTAAAAACCCGGGTTTCATTTCGGTACCTGTACCGATACCCTATCCGATCGGTTCCTTACCGGTTCAACCGGTACCGGATATACTAGAACGGGAACTGGACCAGACAGGACAAAAACCGATCCAATTGCCAGCCTTATGCGTTACTCCATAGAGTTAGTGCATTATGCATATGTTACTAATTTCTTTTTGCAGCCAGCCTCTTCCAATGGCATTGAGGGCATTGGTTCCTACTTTATTTCTTTTTAATTCCTCCATTATACCTTGTAACATATGTAACCTATAGGCCATTTATTTTCACTATTTACTACCACATTATCTTCCTATTATTGCTAGGAAGACTTCCTCAACTATAGGTAGTGGTGGTCTTCATTTTTTTGTACACAAGAAAATATAGAGTTCATAAAAGTTATTCAAAAAAGAGAGTTCTTATTCAACTAGAGGTCATAAAAGTTAGTCAAAAAAGAGAGTTCTTATTAGTTGAAGGGATGTTTCTTTTTGTGGAGCTTTGGACTCAACTCTTGTCCAAAGTTTGTTGAGTTATACTTTGTGATAGGCTGTTGTATTCTGGAGGAGACAAGTCAAGAGGACTACTGTTGGACTGGTGAAAACATTTGCTGCAGTGGGCTTGAATCTCCTTAAAGAGATTGAAATATTCGCGCCTCAGCTTGAAGAGATTTTTATTTTTCATTTTATTTTCAATTGTAATCTTGTAATCTTATAATTTTCACCAACAATTTTAAGGAGATTCACAGTGGCTACAATTAAAAAATCTGCGGATATCAAGATGGGAGATCTTAACAAGCCATTTCGATTCAATGGTAATCATTTCAAGAGATGGAAGGGTAAAATACTTTTCTACTTAAGTCTTTTCAATGTCTCTTATGTGTTAACTGAGAAGAATTCTAATAAAGTTGAGATCACCTCTATGAATGATGATGAAACTATTTTTCATCTAGAGAAAGTGAAAAAGTACGATGATGATTCCTATAAGTGTCGGTATTATATTCTTAATTGTCTATATGATAATTTTTATGATTATTATGATAGAACTTACTCTAGTGCAAAGAAAATTTGGAAATCATTAAGAGTAAGTATGATACTGAAGAGGCTGGAGCGAAAAAATATGCAGCTAGTAGATTTTTTTAATTTCCAAATGGTTGACAACAAATCAACGGTAGACCAAGCTCAAGATTTTATAATAATAGTTGGAGAGCTCAGGTCCTAGGAGGTCGAAATTGGAGATAACCTTATTGTTTGTGGCCTAGTAGATAAACTTTCACCTTCTTGGAAGGAATTTCAAAAAACTATGTGCCACTAACAAAAAGAAACCTCTATTGAAATGTTGATAATGAAAATTCGTATGGAAGAGGAGGTAAGAGGCCAAGATGCAGTTTTACAATCAAAAGAGAGTAACATCATGACGAAGGTAAATTTAATTACTTCAAATAATGCTACTCCCGAATCTCACAATAATACTTCTATGAAGCCTAAGAAGAAAAAAATCAAGAAAGTTAATGGTAGACCTCCCAAGAAAAACAATAATGAAAAAAACCAAGCATAAAATCAAAAAGTTCAAGATAAGGGACCGTGCTTTGTTTGTGGCAAGAGTGGGCATATTGCTCGATTTTACAGATTCCAAAAACGTGGTCCTACACCTCAGGCAAACGTTACCGAAGAACCTTTTGTGGCGGTAATTACCGACATAAACATGGTTGAGAATGTTGATGGATGGTGGACTGATTTTGGTGCAAATCGTCATGTCTGTTATGACAAAGATTGGTTTAAAAAATATACTCATTTTTGAGGAGCCCAAAACCATCATGCTTGATGATTCTCACACAACTCAAGTGCTTGGAACGGGAGATGTCGAATTATGTTTTACCTATGGAAGGGTGTTAACTTTGAAAAATGTACTTTATACTCCTTCCATGAGAAAAAATTTGATGTCTAGTTTTCTTCTTAATAAAGCAGTCTTTAAATAGATTATTGAATATGATCAATATGTAATTGTGAAAAGGGGTATTTTCGTGGGAAAGGGGTATGCTTGTGATGGGATATTCAAACTGAATGTTGAAATGAATAAAGTTTCTACTTCTGTTTATATGCTTTCTTATACTAAGTTTTGGCATGCTCGTTTGTGTCATATTAATGATCGTTATGTTGGAATCATGAGTAGTTTAGGATTAATCCCAATGGTTAAAAATAATTTTGAAAAGTGTGAGGCTTGTAGTAAAGCAAAAATCACTAAAAAGCTTCATTTTCAAGTAGAAAGAAAAACTGATTTGTTAGAATTAGTTCATACTGATATTTGTGAACTTGGAAGAATTTTAACTCGTGGAGGTAATAGATATTTTATCACTTTCATTGATGACTTTTCTAAGTTTACATATGTTTACTTGATGAAAAATAAAAGTGATGCTTTTGAAAATTTTAAAATTTATCTCCATGAGGTTGAAAATTAGTTTGGAAGAAAAATAAAAAGAATTAGAAGTGATAGAGACCGTGAATATGAGTCAAATGAGTTTAATTCTTTTCTTAGATCATTGGGAATAATTCATGAAACTACTCCTCCTTATTCTAATGGTGTAGTGGAAAGGGAAAATAGAACTTTGGTTGAATTAACTAATGTCACGCTTATTGAGTCACATGCACCTTTAAATTTATGGGGTGAAACTATTTTGACTGCTTGTTATGTGTTGAATCGTGTGCCTCATAAAAAGTCTAAATTGACACATTTTGAATTGTGGAAAGGTCACAAGTCAAGTTTGGGATATCTAAGAGTTTGGGGTTGTCTAGCCTTTGTGAGACTAATGGATCCGAAGATTACAAAGTTGGGTCAGAAAGTTACTACGTGTGCTTTCCTTGGTAATGCTTCAAATAGTACAACCTCTAGATTTTTTAATTTTTAAGATAATATTATCATAGAATCGGGTGATGCTATCTTTCATGATAATAAATTTTCTTTTGGTTCTAAAAATAGTGGGTGTCAAAGGATTGAACAAAATATTTTGTCACTACCTAGTTCTTCTACTTCTACTTTTAAAAATAAAGAAATTGAAGATTTTGAGTTAAGAAGAAGTAAAAGAGCTAGAGTAGAAATATATCTTGGTCCTGATTTTTATGTGTTTAATGTTGGAGATAACCCTCTCACTTTGAAAGAAGTTTTATCTTCACATGATTCTATTTTTTGGAAAGAGGCTGTAAATGATGAAATGAAATCACTAATTTTAATAAAAATTGGAAGTTAGTTAATTTACCACCGGGTTGTAAAACAATTGATTGCAAATGGGTCCTACAAAAAAAAGTTGAAACCGGATGGATCTATTGATAAATATAAGGCTAGACTAGTTGCAAAAGGTTTTAAGCAACTAGAAGGCTTTGAATTTTTTGATACTTTTTCTCTAGTAACAAGAATTACATCTATAAGACTTTTAATTGCTATGACTGCAATTTTTTATTTGCAAATTTATCAAATGGATGTAAAACTGATTTTTTAAATGGAGACCTAAATGAGGAAATTTATATGGATCAACCCGTGCATTTTGTTGAAGCAGGCCAAGAAAGCAAAGTGTGTAAACTTACTAAATCCCTATATGGCTTGAAATAGGCACCAAAGCAATAGCATGAAAAGTTTGATTCCTGCATGATTGAAAATGATTTTAAAACAAATGAGTGTGATAAGTGCATACATCATAAGTCTTGGAATAATTCGTATGTGATTATTTGCCTATATGTTGATGATTTATTGATCTTTGACTCTAACATGAATATTATTGATGAAACTAAAAATATTCTTAGAAGTCATGTTGATATGAATGATCTTGGTGAGGCAAATTATATTCTTGGAATAAAAATAACAAGAACATGTGATGAAATTTTCCTTGACCGAAATTTTGAAAAAATATAACTTTCTTGATTGCAAGCATCTTGTAACTCCTTTTGCTTCGAGTGTTCACTTGTTTCCTGTTCAAAGTGAAAATGATGTAATAAATCAAAAGGAATATGCTAGCTTAATTAGAAGTTTGAGATATGTGACTGATTGCACTACGCTTGATATTGTATATGCAGTAGGAGTACTTAGCAGGTTTGTAAGCAAGCCAGGTAATGAACATTGACATGCTCTAACAAGAGTTATGAGATATTTAATTGGAACAAAAAATTGTGGTTTGTTCTATAAAAATATCCTGATGTACTTGAAGGCTTTTCTGATGCAGATTGGAACACCTTATCAGGTGATTCATGTTCTACCACTGGTTATATCTTCACTTTGGGTGGTGGTGCTATTTGTTGGAGATCAAAAAAAATAAAATATAATTGCTAACTCTACCATGGAGGCTGAACTAATTGCTTTAGCGCAAGCTTGTGAGGAAGCGAATTGGTTGAGAGATTTATTATTTCAAATACCTTATTTTGAAAAATCAATTCCTCCTATTTTAATTCATTGTGATAGCAGTGCTGCAATTGGTAGAGTTCAAAACCGTTATTACAACGATAAATCCAGACCTATAAGGAGGAAACACAGTAGTGTAAGATCGTATTTGACAAATGGTACCATTAATGTTGATTATGTCAAATCTTGTGATAATCTTGTAGATCCTCTTACTAAGGCCTTAACAAGAGAAAAGGTCTGGAGCATATCGAGGGGGATGCATGGATTAAAGCCTATTAATCCTTGAGTCATATATGAGGAAACCCAACCTGGAGACTAGAGATCCTATAACCAGGTTCAATGGAAAAAATGAAGCATATGATGACTTTTTCCTCCATGTGATGTGAGTGCATTGTTTCCTGTAGTGATTTGTGAAGGTTGAGTTTACAAAACTCTTAATGAAAATCTGTAGCCCGTATGAGTGGAGTGTTAAACTTACAAGAGCAATCTCAACAGATTTCACCTATGTGAGTGTGGAAGTAGGTCGCTTCCTATGAGAATTGAGCTTATTCTCAAAAGCACTCATGAAATTGGGATAGCACAAGGTCGTAATGTGCTAGCTTTTAAAGCTCATGTCAACACCTTGATTATTGTGTGTGAGCAGTAATATTTTATTTGCCTTAAGCAGTCATAGTTCAAGTCTAAGACCACTATGACTCTGGAGCAGTGACGTAGCTAGAAATTTCACAAAGGGTGTCCAAGAATCACATAGGTAAAAAAAAACAATTTAATGATGGGTGCACTAAAATTTTGTAAATCAAACTAGGTAACATTAATAATTAATTTTTCTAATTAAAAATATACAAAAAATTTTAAAATCAAACTTCATAATATTTAGTGAAATCACTTTTATACTTCAAGATTTCACCAATCTTTGGTGACTTAACAACGAGATATGAAAAAATAAAGAGTAAAATCAAACGAGTTTTTTTAAAAAGAAATTCTATATAGAGCCTTTTTCACTTTTAGTAGCTTTATAGAAAAAAAAATAGGATTTGCTTATTAACTTTAAATTAAATAATTACTTTTAAATTTTATTTAAAATTTTAGTGAAAAGAAAAAAAATGATCAAAAATTTAATGGCTACTAAGCTTTTATTTTTTTTTGGTTAAATTTTTAAGTTATAGGTCTCTAATTTAAGATTATTTTAATAGATAATATTAGTTATGAATTATTGAAAAAATAACAGATTTATTAACTATGATTAGGTCTCTAATTTAACTTTTTTAATAGATAATATTAGTTTTGAATTATTAAAAAAATAATTGATTTATTAACTATGATTTAGAAATTAATTAGGAGCTTTTTGAAAATGTAAAACAAAACGCAGTCATTAGGATTCAAACCCGTGCACATACTATTCCTTAATGCATCAACTTTAGTTGAGCTGAAGAAACTCTTGGGCCGAGCAATTTTATTTTGTCAAGGGTGTCAAAAATATCATATTTAATCATTTAAAGTATGATTTTACTTATATATACGATGTAATTTTCCGACGAAGGGTGTCCAATTGGACACCCTAAGCATAGTGTACCTATGCCCCTGCTCTGGAGTAAAAGTTATTGTTTCACTAAGTGGAGGTTCAATACAGAGCACACCTTCATTATGCATAGTAATCTTCCTTCAATTGATATACTCTCTTGTCCAATATCAAAATAAGTGGGAGATTGTTAGTATGACATTTTAATATTCTAAATATTTTATCTATGCATTGCCACATACACTATGTTCTACCGTTGGTTGACTTTCATTTGTTGTTTTATGTTTGGGAGTTATGTCAATTATCTTGCTACCGTTGGAACATTAAGTTTGTGCATTACTCCATAGAGTTAGTGCATATGTTACTAATTTCTTCTTGCAGCCAGCCTCTTCAAATGCCGTTGAGGGCATTGGTTCCCACTTTACTTCTTCTTAATTCCTCCATTATATCTTGTAACATATGTAACCTCTAGCCCATTTATCTTCACTATTTACTATCCCATTATCTTCCTATTCATTGTTAGGAAAACTTTCTCAACTATAAATAGTGGTGGTATTCATTTGTTTTGTACACAAGAAAATATAGAGTGCATAAAAGTTAGTCAAAAAAGAGAGTTCTTATTAGTTGAAGGGAGGTGTTCTTTTTGTGGAACTTTTAACTCAACTCTCGTCCAGAGTTTGTTGAGTTATACTTTGTGATGGACTAGGCTCCCCTCCAGTACTATGAGTAACTAGTTTGTCCAATAGGTCTTTAATCTACTGACATCTGTCCTTTTATAATCTAAGGGGCGTTTGGTATGTGGATAAAAGGAATTAATCTCGGGATAACTTTTAAGTGGCCTTTAATTTGTTGTTTGGTTGCAAAGGTTGGGATAACTTATCCCAGGATTAACAATTAGTCCTGGGATAAGTTATCCCTCCTTGGGGTGGAATAGTAATCCCAGGATAACTTATCCTGGGATAAAGTATGTGAAATAACAAAAATACCCCCTTAAACTCTCTTTTATAAACCACTTTACATTCATATATAGTAACATAATTTTTAACAACATTTGAAATAACATTCACAACCTTAATTATTCGTTGTTCTTATGATAATATATTTTTCTATTAAAAAGTTATATTTTATAAATACAATTTTTATTTATGAATATATTATAAGTTGAATTTATTTGGCAAGTTCTTAAGTTTATTTATATTTTGATTTCTCTTAAAATGTTCACTCCACTATTTAATTACATATTTTTAATTAAATAGTTTATTACTCACTTAAAAATTATATTTAATATATCAATTAAAATGTAGATAACTTTAATAATAAAATTTCTTTTACTTTAAGAAACTTAAAATGAAAGTTTTATTTTTAAGCTAAATAAAATGAAAGTATTATTTTAATGAAAGTCTTATTTTTAAGTTAAATAAGATAGAAATTTTATTTTTAAGCTAAATAAGATGAAAGTTTTATTTTTAAGTTAAACATGTAACACCTAAGTTTTTCAAAAGAGAAAATTTCTCAGTTTCTGGCTCAGAGTCGCTTCCTACGGACGCAGTCTCCTGGTCGTAGACCAGTTGACGGACCGTAGAATGCATTCGTAGAAAGAGGGTAAAATATTTTTAAAATCAAGTTTCTGAAGTCGAGACTACGGGCTGACAGGATGGATCGTAGGTCTTTCCACGGACCGTAGAAAGGTCCCATCAAAAAGTTCCAGACTTAGTCAAATTTTTGAGGGTCAAGTTGAGTTCTACGGGTTGGATCTACGGACCGTAGAATGGTCTACAGGCCATAGAAGTCGTTGAAAGTGTCCTGATAATTTGGGTTTCTGAAGTTTTCTACAGTCCAACAGGACGGTCCGTAGGAGTTCCTACGAACCGTAGGTTGGAGCCATAGACCTCATCCGACAGTTATTTTTCAGGGGTTTTTATGTCTTTTCCCATTGCTTTTAAGTCCTTTTAATTATGACTTTGCCCTAAATTGACCCACTATATAAGTCTTTCTTCCCAAATTTTCCTTCATTAATTACATTCCCAAATTCCCAACTTCCCCAAATTATTTCTCTCTCTAAAAAGTTCTCTCAATTCTCAAGGAAGAAGAAGGGCTAGGATCCTCCATTGAAGGTCATCAATTCTAAGCAATTTCTTGTGGGCTTTGTTGAGGTATGTTAGCATTCACCATTGGAGTCCTTTCCTCCATTGGGTCCCTAGTTTTCTTCCAATTTCAAGGTTTAATTTTCACCAAATTGAGTTAGGGTTTTGATAAATTCTTATGGGTTCTTCAATTATGATTCCAATTGTTGATTTTATGATTCCTAGTGCACAATCTAGCGTGATAACGTAATTTAGTGCACGATTTAGCGTGATTTATATGATTTGAGTAGAAATTATATGAACCCATGCATGAGCCATGATTCTTAGTTATGAATTCATGATGAAGTATGTTCCATGCATTTATGAACTTATGAAATTGATGAAAATATACACGAGTCTAGTTTATTGCATGTTTCTAAGATGAATTGACATGTATCCATACTAGATCATGATTTATGAACATATGAATAGCTTGCATAAGACATGCATGTATATGGATAGCTTGCATAAGAGATGCATGTTTCATGAGAATTATGCTTATAATTGCTAGGGTGCATATAGATGATGGTATCCATGAGTTGTGAAAAGGATTTCTTCACAAAAAGCTAAGAATATGAATGTGAAAGGTTTTTCCCCATAATTTAGGGTTAATATGGTTGAAAGGCTTTCTCACCTATGAATCTATCAGGAGCTATTCTAATGACGTAAGCTTGGGGCAAGCCCATGGTAGTTGAAACGTCTTGATATGATCTTAGCTTGGATTTGGTCACCCTAGATTTACCTCTTCCTTGGTTAAAATATGAATAAGCTTAATTGACTATTCCTTGGGATTTTAATTAGCACCGAGCGGGCTTTTGGGATGAAGGTTTCTGTTTAGCGGTCGTGGACCTTTAGTAGCAATCCCTAAGTCCCATAACTACGTGCCTCATAGGTTTTGTCTCAGATAGACACATAGCTAGTGGATCCATGTAAGCTAAAGATTTATGGTCCTTTCCTTGGCAAGTAGGATACCCCTTCTAGTGGTGTGGGATAGACATCACTCCCCTTTTCGGTGTGGGGCAGACACTGGATTCCATGTTATAGCTCACATGGTTTATGTTGGTTAAACGTAAAAATTCTATAATAATGAACTAGGGTACTAGAAGTATCTCACAAGACTTATGACATGACTAGCTTGAATTGACCATGTTTATGCATTGAGTTTCAAACCCTATCGTCACATAATTTAGTTTGTTCTTTGCATGTTCATGATGATATCCCATTAGCATCATTTTCTATATGAAAGCATTTCATTGGCATGTTTTATGTGATTATATGCATGTGCTTCATACTTAGTACATTCCACGTACTAATGGATACTTGTGCCTACATTCTCTTATAATGTAGGGTCAGACAGTCATCCTTCGCACTCTCGTGGTTAGTTGTTTTCAGAGTTTGAGCTATCAGCCTTGGTGAGTCCTCATGTTTCGGGGACTAACATACTTTATAGCTTTTATTTACTTTTCAATTTCAGACTTGTATATGATGTACGGGTTACGTCCCGATCATTCTATTGTATTAGATGGATTTTGAGACATAGTGAAGACTTTCGCTTGTAAACGCTTTACTTTTATGAGATTGTCTATCTTTTTCCTCATTCTTGTCTTTACCTTATGTATATGTATGCTAAGTGGCTTGTGTGGGGCCTCTCGGGGTCCTTTATGCCATGTCACACCTAGGGGGGTACTTTGGGTCGTGACAAACTTGGTATTCAGAGCGCAAGGTTTAGAAAAGTCCTAGGATGTCTCAAAGCCACGTCTAGTAGAGTCTTGTTCATAAGTGTGAAGCGTGCCACATTTATGAATAGGAGGCTACAAGATGTTTGGAAATTCCACTTCTCTCATATGCTAGAATCGTGCTTTAGAGTTTAACTCTATACGTTCCTCTCCTAATCCATGTCCTACGCTTTTCAGGATATGGCACCTAGAAGAGCTTTTGTAAGGAGGAACGCAAATGAGAATGTGAAGCAAGAGGCTAACCAAGTTCCGGCTGCTCCTTTGGCCGAAGAGATTACCAATGCGGAGTTCTGAGCCGCTTTCTATGCATTGGCCCCAGCCGTGATGGCCCAAGCCAATAGGGAAGTTGTGGTCCTCGTGAACCCATATGTGGGTACGGTGGCGGTAAGGGTGAGAGATTTCACAAGGATGAACCCTCCAGAATTCCATGGCTCCAAGGTGGAGGAGGATCCACAAGAGTTCATTGAAGAGGTTTACAAGATTTTGATGATCATGGGAGTGACGCCGTAAGAGAAAGCGGAGTTGGCTGCTTACCAATTGAAGGGTGTGGCCCAAATGTGGTTTAACCAATGGAAAAGTGAGAGGGCTAGAGATGCGGGTCCTCTTGAATGGGAGAAATTTAAGGAAGCTTTTCTTGATCGATTCTTTCCTCTTGAGATGAGAGAGGCTAAGGTCCTCGAGTTCATTAACTTGAAGCAAGGTGGTATGAGTGTCAAAGAATATGCATTGAAGTTCACTCAATTGTCAAAATATGCGCCTTCCTTGGTGGCCGATTCAAGGGCCAAAATGAGTAAGATTTTGTTGGGGGTGTCCGACTTGGTGGTCAAGGAGTGTAGGACTGCCATGATTATTAAAGAAATGGATATTTCATGGTTGATGGTACATGCACAACAAATCGAAGAAGAGAAGCTAAATGAGAGGTCCAAAGAGGCCAAGAGGGCTAGGACCGGTGATGGTGAAGTCTACAACCATAGGACCGGAGGACATGGTCGTCTTAAATTTCGATAGAGGTTTTTGAACCAAGGGTCTTCAAATTCTTCTATGCCTAAGTTTAACAAGAATAGTGTGTCTAACCCTAAGCCTCAAGGAGGCAATGGTGGTGGTGATAGAACTCCAATTTCCCCATGTCCAAAGTGTGGGAAGAAACATGAGGGGAGATGCATAGCCGAATCGGATGGTTGCTTCACTTGTGGAAAAAGTGGTCACAAAATGAGGGATTGTCCAATGAATGTTACAAAGGGGAAAGATGGTAAACAAGGTGCTCCTAGTGGTTCGGGTTCTAGTGCTCCCAAGCAAAACCGATTCTATGCACTCCAAACTCGTCAAGAGCAAGAAGGTTCTCCCGATGTGGTTACCGGTATGTTGAAAGTCTTCCATATTGATGTATATGCTTTACTTGATCCCGGTGCTACTTTATCTTTTGTGACGCCATATGTAGCTATGATGTTTGATATTGCCCCGGATGTGTTGTTAGACCCCTTCTATGTCTCTATGTCTCTACTCCTCTTGGTGATTCGATTGTGTCTAAAAGAGTCTATAGGAAGTGTCCCATTTCCTTGTTCCATAGAGTCACCTATGTCGATCTTGTAGAGCTAGATATGATAGACTTTGATGTCATTCTTTGGATGGATTGGCTTCATTCTTGTTATGCCTCGGTTGATTGCAGAACTTGAGTGGTTAAGTTTCAATTTCCTAATGAGCCCGTCCTAGAGTGGAAAGGGGGAAATTATATGCCTAGAGGTCGGTTTGTTTCTTGTCTTAAAGCTAGAAAGATGATCTCCAAGGATTGCATTTATCATCTTATTCGGGTGAGGGATATAGATTCCGAAACCCCTAGTCTTGAGTCGGTTCCAGTGGTAAATGAGTTTCTGGATGTGTTTCCTGATGATCTACCTGGTGTTCCTCCCGAAAGAGAAATAGACTTTGGTATTAACCTTCTTCTCGATGCGTAACCTATCTCTATTCCTCCTTACCGTATGACTCCGGTGGAACTTCTAGAATTGAAAGAGCTATTGAAAGATTTATTGGATAAGGGTTTCATCCGACCAAGTATTTTTCCATGGGGTGCTCCGGTGTTGTTTGTTCGTAAGAAAGATGGCTCTCTCCGTTTGTCTATTGATTACCGACAATTGAATAAGGTTACCATTAAGAATAAGTATCCGATTCCGAGGATAGATGATTTGTTTGACCAACTTCAAGGTGCTAGTTTCTTCTCTAAGATTGGTCTTCGGTCGAGTTATCACCAATTGAGAGTGAGGAGTTGTGATACTCCAAAGATGACTTTTCGAACAAGATATGGCCATTATGAGTTTGTGGTTATGTCGTTTGGGTTGGCTAATGCTCCGGCAGCTTTTATGGATTTGACGAACAGGGTGTTTAGACAATACCCTGATATGTTCGTGATTGTATTCATTGATGATATTTTGTTTTCCTCCCGAAGTGAGGGAGAGCATGCCGATCACTTGAGGATTGTCTCGCAGATTCTTAGGGATCGTGAGTTATATGCTAAGTTCAATAAATGTGAGTTTTGGTTAAGATCCGTGACTTGCCTTGGTCACATTGTGTCCGGTAAGGGTATTGAGGTAGATTCTAAGAAGACAGATGTGGTTAGAAATTGGCCTAGACCTCTATCTCCTTCGGATATTCGTAGTTTCTTGGGTTTGGATGGGTACTATAGGAGGTTTGTGGAAGGGTTTTCTTCTATTGCCTCTCCATTGACCTCGCTGACTAAAAAAAAAAACTAAGTTAGTATGGTCGGAGGCTTGTGAAAAGAGCTTTCAAGAATTGAAAGATAGGCTTACTTCCGCTCCAGTATTGAAATTGCCAGAAGGTTCCGATGGCTTTGTTGTTTATTGTGATGCTTCAAGGGTTGGCTTAGGGTGTGTTCTTATGCAAAATGGGAAGGTGATTGCTTATGCTTCAAGGCAACTTAAGGTTCATGAAAAGAATTACCCTACCCATGATTTAGAACTTGTGGTGGTTGTTTTTGCCCTAAAGATTTGGAGGCACTATTTGTATGGTGTCCATGTTGATGTATTTACCGACCACAAAAGTTTGCAATACGTGTTCAAGCAGAAGGATCTAAATCTTCGACAACGTAGATGGCTAGTGCTTTTAAAGGACTATGACATGAGTGTCCTCTATCACCCGATCAAAGCTAATGTAGTGGTCGATGCCTTGAGTCGGTTGTTGATGAATAGTGTTGCACATGTAGAAGATGATAAGAAGGAATTGGTTTGGGATGTTCATAGACTAGCGAGGCTAGGTGTTCGGTTGGTTGACTCTGATGAAGGAGGTGTGATTGTCCAAAATGGGTCAGAATCGTCCTTTGTGGTGGATGTTAAGGCTAAGCAAGCACTTGATCCGATACTAGTTGAATTGAAAGAAACGGTTTTAAAGAAGGGCAATGAGGCTTTCTCCCAAAGGGGAGATGGCATCCTTAGATATCAAGGTCGTTTGTGTGTGCCTAATGTTGATGGCCTAAGAGAGAAAATTCTAGAAGAAGCTCATAGTTCCCGATATTCTATTCATCCGGGAGCCACCAAGATGTATCGCGATTTGCGGGAAGACTATTGGTGGAATGGAATGAAGAAAGATATTGCGGAATTTGTGGCAAAGTGCCTAAATTGTCAACAAGTTAAGGTTGAACATCAAAGGCCGGGAAGCTTATCCCAAGATATAGCTATTCCCACTTGGAAGTGGGAAGATGTTAATATGGACTTCATAGTGGGTTTACCCCGTACTAGCTGGCAACATGATTCTTTATGGGTTATAATAGATTGCATGACGAAGTCGGCTCACTTCATTCCCGTCAAGGTGTCTTTTTCGGCGGAAGATTATGCTAAGTTGTACATTAGGAAGATGGTTAGGTTGTATGGAGTGCCCTATCCATTATCTCCGATAAAGGTGCCCAATTCACTTCTCAATTTTGAAAGTCTTTCCAAAAGGGTCTTGGTACCAAGGTTAAGCTTAGCACGGCTTTTCATCCCCAAATCGATGTGCAAGCGGAGCGTACTATCCAAATCTTAGAGGATATGCTAGGATCCAGTGTGATTGATTTCAAGGGTAATTGGGATGATCACTTGCCTTTGATTGAGTTTGCTTACAATAATAGTTACCATGTAAGTATTGGTATGGCTCCATTTGAGGCTCTCTACGGTAGGAGATGTAGGTCTCATATAGGATGGTTTGAGGTGGGTGAAGTTGCTTTGATGGGTCCCGAATTAGTGCATGAGGCTATGGAGAAAGTTTGGCTTATTAGAGAAAGGTTGAAAACGGCTCAAAGTCGACAAAAGTCCTATGCCGATGTTAGAAGGAGGGATCTTGAGTTTGAGGTTAATGATTGGGTCTATTTGAAAATTTCGCCCATGAAGGGTGTTATGAGATTTGGTAAGAGAGGGAAGCTTAGTCCCCGGTATGTAGGTCCGTATAAGATTTTGAGACGCATTGGCAAGGTTGCTTATGAGCTTGAATTGCTTGATGAGTTAACATCGGTTCATCCGATTTTCCATGTGTCTCTTTTGAAGAAGTGTGTTGGAGATCCGACATACATAGTGCCCTTAGAAAGTCTTGGCATCAAAGAGAGTTTATCTTATGAAGAAGTTCTGGTTCAGATTCTAGACCGACAAGTTCGGAAGTTGAAAAGCAAAGAAGTTGCTTTCGTTAAGGTATTGTGGAGGAATTAATTAGTTGAGTGTGCTACGTGGGAGGCCGAGGCTGATATGATGTCCCATTATCCTCATCTCTTTCCTCCTCGGATATGTGTATTATGTAGTTGCATTCATGATTGGAATCATAGAATTGTTGCTTCCCCTACTCTTGTTGTTGCTAGCTGAGTTTCATTCAGGAACAAATGTTCCCAAGGGGGAGATATTGTAACACCTTAGTTTTTCAAAAGAGAAAATTTCTTAGTTTCTCGCTCAGAGTCACTTCCTACGGACGCAGTCTATGGGTCATAGACTAGTTGACGGACAATAGAATGCATTCGTAGAAAGAGGGTAAAATGTTTTTAAAATGAAGTTCCTGAAGTCGAGTCTACGGGCTGAAATGATGGATCGTAGGTCTTTCCACGGACCGTAGAAAGGTCCCGTCAAAAGGTTCCAGGCTTGGTCAAATTTCTGAGGGTCAAGTTGGGTTCTATGGATTGGATCTACGGGCCATAGATCAAAGTCATCGAAAGTGTCCTGATAATTTGGGTTTCTAATGTTTTCTACGGTCCAACAGGACGGTCCGTAGGAGTTCCTACGAACCATAGGTTGGAGCAGTAGACTTCATCGGGCAGTTATTTTTCAGGGGTCTTTATGTCTTTTCCCAATTCTTTTAAGTCCTTTTAATTATGACTTTGCCCTAAATTGACCCACTATATAAGTCTTTCTTCCCAAATTTTCCTTCATTAATTACATTCTAAAATTCCAAACTTCCCCATATTATTTCTCTCTCTAGAAAGTTCTCTCAATTCTCAAGGAAGAAGAAGGGCTAGGATCCTCCATTGAAGGTCATCAATTCTTAGCAATTTCTTGTGGGCTTTGTTAAGGTATGTTAGCATTCACCATTGGAGTCCTTTCCTCCATTGGGTCCCTAGTTTTCTTCCAATTTCAAGGTTTAATTTTCCCCATATTGAGTTAGGATTTGATCAATTCTTATGGGTTCTTCAATTATGATTCCAATTGTTGATTTTATGATTCCTAGTGCACGATCTAGCGTGATAACGTAATTTAGTGCACGATTTAGCGTGATTTATATGATTTGAGTAGCAATTGTATGAACCCATGCATGAGCCATAATTCCTAGTTATGAATTCATGATGAAGTATGTTCCAAGCATTTATGAACTTATGAAATTGATGAAAATATGTATGAGTCTAGTTTATTGCCTGATTCTAAGATGAATTGACATGTATCCATGCTAGATCATGATTTATGAACTTATGAATAGCTTGCATAAGAGATGCATGTTTCATGAGAATTATGCTTACAATTGCTATGGTGCATATAGATGATGGTATCCATGAGTCGTGAAAAGGTTTTCTTCACAAAAAGCTAAGAATATGAATGTGAAAGGTTTTCTCAGATAACTTAGGGTTCATATGGTTGAAAGGTTTTCTCACCTATGAATCAATCAGTAGCTATTCTAATGACGTAAGCTTGGGGCAAGCCTATGGTAGTTGAAACGTCTTAATATGATCTTAGCTTGGCTTTGGTAACCCTAGTTGTACGTCTTCCTTGGTTAAAATATGAATAAGCTTAATTGACTATTCCTTGGGATTTTACTTAGCACCGAGCGGGCTTTTGGGATGAAGGTTTCCGTTTAGCAGCCGTGGACCTTTAGTAGCAATCCCTAAGTCTCATAACTACGTGCTCGTAGGTTTTGTCTCAGATAGACACATAGCTAGTGGATCCACGTAAGCTACAGATTTATGGTCCTTACCTTGGCAAGTAGGACACCCCTTCTAGTGGTGTGGGGTAGACATCACTCCCTTTTTCGGTGTGGGGCAGACACTGGATTCCATGTTATAACTCACATGGTCTATGTCGATTAAACGTAAAAATGCCATAATAATGAACTAGGGTACTAGAAATATCTCACAAGACTTATGACATGACTAGCCTGAATTGACCATGTTTATGCATTGAGTTTCAAACCCTATTGTCACATGATTTAGTTTGGTGATTGCATGTTCATGATGATATCCCATTAGAATGATTTCCTATATGAAAGCATTTCATTGCATGTTTTATGTGATTATATGCATTTGCTTCATTCTTTGTACATTTCACGTACTAATGCATACTTGTTCCTACATTCACTTATAATATAGGGTCAGATAGCCATCCTTCGCACTCTCTTGGTTAGTAGTTTTCAGAGTTCGAGCTATCAACCTCGGTGAGTCCTCATGCTTCGTGGACTAAGAGACTTTATTGCTTCTTTTTACTTTTCAGTTTCAGACTTGTATATGATGTACGAGTTACGTCCCGATCATTCTATTGTATTAGATGGCTTTTGAGACATAGTCAAGACTTCCACTTGTAAACGCTTTACTTTTATGAGATTGTCTATCTTTTTCCTCATTCTTGTCTTTACCTTATGTATATGTATGCTAAGTGGCTTGTGTGGGGCCTCTCGGGGTCCTATACGCCATGTCACACCTTGGGGGTACTTTGGGTCGTGACAAAACAAGATGAAAGTTTAATTTTAAAAACATATGGCACAATCATGGAAATGCACACACAAAAATATTTAAGCTAAATAAGATGGGCATTTTATTTTTAAGAATGAATAACTAAAACTTGCAAAGAAAATATATTTAAAAAAACTAAATAAGGTGGAGGGTATTTTTGTAAACAAACAACTTATTCTTAGAAATTATGCAATGAATATAAGTTTGAATATAACAAACCAAACAAGCAATAAAAACTAATTACAGCATAACTAATTCCAGCATAACTTATCCCAGCATAACTAATCCCATCATAACTTGTATTCATACCAAACAACCCCTAAAGGTCAATAATTATATAACCAAAATAACGTCTTAAATCATGGTTAAGAGAAAGTATTTTTATAATTTAATTTTTTCACATATTGACAACATGTATATAGGAGAGAATCTAACTCAATCACTACTCTATTTCTTTATCCAACGACAAAATTTAAAAATACCTTGAATTTCACTGTGTAAGTCCACAAATATAATTAATTTCCACCCCAAATCCAACCTCTTTCAAATTAAATGCTTCATTTTTTTCATAATATTTAGTAACTCTCTCCAGATTTCTTCATAAATCCAACTTCTTCTTCTTTGTGTTTCCAAAAGGGGTTCGAAATATAAAAAGTAAACTCACAGAGAGGTTAAAGGAGTTCAACATCTACTATACATATATAAAAATTATTTTAATCATGTATAAACGGTTTAATTTTCTGCCCCAGTTAATAATGATCACATTCCTATTTATTTTAGTTAAGCAAGAACAAAAAAGTATATAGTAAATATATTCATAATTATCATGTTCCCTGTTTTTTTTTTCAAATAGCAAAAATGAAAAAACCGAACAACATTATTATTGAGCAACAAATTTGTACTGCAATTGTTGATATTAGGCAATATACATAGAAGCTTTCTCTCTTGAACAAATATCATCCATGGTAAAAAAAAAATTTCCCTGCAAAAAGAAAAATCCCGCACCAAGTTTTTCGGATCTATGTAATTAGCAGAAAGTTTTCAGCAGCATTCAACATTTTCTATCTTAAGAAATGGATAGTAAGCCAAAAAGTTTCAATAAACTTAACCATTGTTTAAGAGGTTATTTTGATCAGATAATTATTGACCTTTAAATCATTTTGGGACAGATGTAAGTACATGAAAGCTCCACTGGACAAATTGGACACTTCTTCTACTGGAGGGGATCCGAGTCCCTTTGTGATAGACTGTTGTTTCCTGGAGGGACAAGTCAAGAGGACTATTGCTGGACCGGTGAAAATATTTATTGTAGTGGGGGTTTGAATCTCCTTAAAGAGAGTGTGATATCCGCGCCTTTGCCTGAAGAGATTTTTATTTATTTTATTTTATTTTCAATTGTAATCTTGTAATCTTATAATTTTCACCAACACAATTCAATCGATATTCATGTTCTGCAGAAACACACAAAAAATACAAACAGATAATCAATCTATACATACACAAATTAAACAGATCTTCGTGTAAAATAAGAAAGGAATTATATTATGAAATAAGAAAATAAAAAATGAAATAAAAATAATAATATAATATTGATGAGAAAAAAATAAATTGTTTTTCTTAAAGAATAAGATAAGAAAATTATATTTGAGTTGATTTGTGTCTATATTTTGAATCTACAATAGAGAATAGAATTGAAAATGCGCCTCAAAATAATTGTCCTTCATGTCAGTCCTGTGGCCCCAAAATAATTGTGCTTCATCTCAGTCCTGTCAATTTGTGTTATTTGTTCATTTATTACTGGCCAGGTGTAGGCCAAAAAACAATTGTCCTATCTGCAGGATTTCTTTTGTGTGAATTTGATAGCTTAAGCCTCATAATATGAGGCCCGCTTCATCACTTCATTTTCTGAATTCCATTTGACTCCACCATTGTCATCTCCAATGGTGCTGGTCATTGTGTTTCTACTGCTCCTACATGTATTTAATGTAGTGTCGTCGCACTTCATCGTTAAGACTCTTCTTGGCTTTGATGGACAACTTCCATTTACACTCAAAACTGGGTAATTGTTGAGAATATGTCTCAAGATATTGCAGAAATAAAACAGTTAGATATTTTTAGGATTTTTAAATTATGTTATTAGAGTCTTACGTGACTTCAATTTAGGAGTTAGATCCTTTTATTTGTTATTTGAATTTTACTGATAAGTTAGTAACTATATTTTTCCATTTTTAGTTAGGAATTATATCTATAAGTGTAAGTCTCTGGATTATTAATAAAATAATTCCCTTTGACAATACTGCAGTATTTTTTCTCTCAAAAGTTTTTCTCTGTTATTTTCTTAATTTCATTTATTAAAAAAAATCAACAATTGGTATCTAGAGCCTTCTTCTTGAGGGACCTGTGAGTAGAAAAATGGATTCCGAAAATAGTTTTTCACGAATGGCTCCTCCTATTTTTGATGATGAAAATTATCAACTATGGGCTGTGAGAATGAAAACCTATTTGGAGGCTCTTGATCTTTAGGAAGTCGTGGAAGAGGATTATGAAATTAATCCGCTGCCAAATAATCCCACCGTGGCCCAAATCAAGAGTCACAAGGAAAAGAAAACCATTAATTCCAAGGCAAAAGCAACTTTGTTTGCTGTTGTTTCGACAACTGTTTTCATGAAAATCATGACTCTCACATCACCAAAAGAAATTTGGAATTATCTGAAGAAAGAATATGCTGGAGATGAAAGAATACGAGTAATGAAGGTATTAAATTTAATGAGGAAATTCGAATTGCAAAGAAAGAAAGAGTCAGAAATAGTCAAGGAATACTCTAACAGATTTCGTGGTATCGTCAACAAGGTAAGATTACTAGGCACTGAATTTAAGGATGCAAGAATTGTTGAAAAAATTCCTATTACAGTGCCCGAAAGATATGAAGCAGGTATAACTACCTTGGAAAACACACAAGATCTATCCACAATTACCTTGGCAGAATTGTTAAATTCTTTGCAGGCACAGGAACAAAGAAGGCTTATGAGGCAAGATGACATGGTTGAAGGAGCATTAGTAGCCAGCCACAAAACTCAAAGCAAGGGTAAACTTTTGAAAAATTACCCACCTTGTCAGCACTGTGGAAAGAATATACATCCTCCACATAAATGTTGGAAAAGATCAGATGCACAATGCAAGATCTGCAAACAACTTGGTCATGAAGCTGTGATTTGCAAAAACAAATTTCAAAAAGATGAAACAGTTGCCCAAGTCACCACTGAAGAAGAAGAAGACCACTTCTTTGTGGCAACTTGTTTTTCAACCAAAAAATCTGATTTTTGGATGATTGATAGTGGTTGTACAAACCACATGACATATGAAAGAAATCTTTTTAAAGAGTTCATTCCTATGAAAAATAAGAAACTTAGAATTGGGAATGGTGATTGTATTCCTGCAAAAGGAAAAGGGTATGTTGCAATTAAAATAAATTCAGGTACAAAAATAATTTCAGATGTTCTTATGTGCTTGATATTGATAAAAGTTTGTTTAGTGTTGGTCAGTTAATAGAAAAAGGATTTAAATTATTATTTGGAGACAAATATTGTTGAATTTTTTATTCCACTAAGCAAGAGATTTTACAAGTTGAAATGAGAGGTAAGAGCTTCTCATTTAATCCAACAGAAGATGTACACAGGCCTTGCAAGACCAAAGATGAATTGACAGATTTGTTCACAAGGTCAATTTCAGATGAGACTACAATGTACAATACTTGATCCAAGGAGGAGTGTTGAGAATATGTTTCAGGATATTGCAGAACTAAAACAGTTTGCTATTTTTAGGATTTTAAAATTATGTTATTAGAGTCCTACATGACTTCAATTTAGGAGTTAGTTCTTTTAATTTGTTATTTGAATTTTATTGATAAGTTAGTAACCATATTTTTCTATTTTTAGTTAGGAATTATATCTATAAATGTAAGTCTTCGGATTATTAATAAATTAATTTCCTTTGACAATACTGAAATATTTTTTCTCTCAAAAGTCTTTCTATGTTATTTTCTTAATTTCATTTATTAAAAAACCACAGTAACTACATGCTACTAATTTTGTCATTCATTCCCTAGCTATAAAAATAGACACTAAGAGCCCGTTTGGATTGACTTAAAATAAGTAATTTTTAAAAAGTTACTTTAAAGTTATTTTAAAAATAAGTAATTATGTATTTATTGATGTGTTTCGCAAAAAAGTGTTGAAAGCCCTTTTTTTTTATTATCAAAATGTCTGAAATATCCTTAAAGTTATTAACATTATAAAAGAATTAAGGATAAAAAAATAATATACTTTATCAAAGTAAAATGATTTATAAGTTAAAAAAAATAAGTAGGGGCACCCTACTTTTAACTTTTAACTTATTTTAAGTTACTTTTGACTTATTTTAAGTTATTCTTATAATTTTCAAACACTCTAATAAATCAAAAACTGATTTAAAAGTTAGTTTGACCAATTTAAAATCCCATCCAAACGGACTCTAAATTGTTATGTAGATCAGTTATATTGGTGTTGGAGAAGAGGAAAAAGTGCAGCTATTTTACTTGTTTGTAGAATCTGAGAGAGACCCACAAAATGATCCTTTCATGATTTGGCTCACCGGAGGTCCTGGTTGCTCCTGTCTATCTACCTGTCTACATGAGATGGGTATGTCAATTTCGAATTTGGTAATTTTTACACTATGTATCTGTGTGTTCTAAATGAAAGTTGGGATGATCTGTTGTTTAAAATATTTAATGACATAAATTAAAAGCTATTTTCCATTATTTCCGAATTAGTCTACTAAAAGATATAGAGTAGTTAATAACATGGTTAAATGAAGGGTAGATAGATATGAAAAGAAAGTCCCAACAATTGTGTTGAACTTTGAATAATTCACTTATTTTGAACCATAAACAATTCATTAAATATGGAGCAGAGGGAGTAATCTTTAGCATATCGATTAGCATTAAACTAACAGAGACAGTGGAAAACATTTATCATCCATGCTCTCCTTTGTTTTAGGGATTTACACATGAAAATTCCAATAAGATCATGAGTAAATCTTATTTTCAAATACTGCAAAAACAGAATAAGAATGTTGTTTGGATAACTATATCTCAAAAGTTAATAAGCTGTTGAAATAATGACGTTGATGCTTCTTTCCGGCCCTATAACCTTTGATTATGCAAATTCTAGTGGAAATTTCCCGAAACTGAAGTTGAACTCACATTCTTTTACCAAGGTTTTGTAAGCTTTACTCTTTTACAATTTGCTTATATTTGTAACGTTTCGTCTATATAAGCAGTAATATGGTTTCCATTACTAGGTCGCCAACTTAATATTTATAGATCAATCTGCTGGCACAGGGTACTCATATGCTAACACTTCAGAAGCTTATAACTGCAATGATACCCTCTCTGCAACTCTTACTTATGACTTCCTTAGAAAGGTGAGACACTTTTGTTAATATAAGTGTTACCCTTTTACGATATGCTAATGTTTCAGAAAACAAAGACGAAGTGTGATCTGATCTTCAGTAAGCTCTAAACATCTAACCATGAAACTTTCATAAGAAAATTCATGAGAGTGAAATTGTTGTGTTGTAGTGGCTTAAGGATCATCCCGAGTATCTCAAGAATCCACTATATGTTGGTGGTGAATCCTACTCAGGCATTTATATTGCGCTTCTTACTCGTAAAATATAGGATGGTATTGTATCTTGTACCTGAGTTCAGGATCAGTCTTTTTGTTATCTCGTTTCATGACCTTTTTCTCTCTCAAGGTATTGAAGTTGGTGACAAGCCTCAACTAAATATCAAAGTATGAACTGTTGGGATATATACTATTAATCATATATTTGCATATAATATTTATTCAGTTTTAATAGATTATATATTCATTTATGATGTCTGTTTACTTATATAGTAGATGATTTAGTGTATAGAGTTTTAGCTTATACACAGAGGATTAAATCATTAGTTCTTATAAGTATAAAGTTTTTTGTTCACAATCTAAGATGGAAATTGGACATGCCATCGGTACGATTGTAGCACAAGATTATATATAATTTATCTTGATTATGGGAATGGTATAGTTCCAACTTCTTGTGCTAGTGCATTTTGTATGTATTGAACGGGACCGAGTAGAGATAGTTGCTTTAGACTGACTGACAAAAGCATATTCTCTAAACTATTAAATTTACTTATATTCTTAATGATGATATAATTATTATGATCTGTATATGTTAATTATCGTTTTGATTTATTAAAAGGTGAGATTCTGAGATGAGTCAATATGCCTGATAAATTGAATGATAATAATATATATTGGTGAAATAATAAGTTAGTTGACGGAATCCATGTCTCGATATATGCCTTTTTGAGAAGCTTATAAGTTTTCATTATGTCAAACCTTGCAAGTGGATTTATGAATCCGACACATGAAATAAGTTAAGCAGTGCTCTAAAGGAAGTTAATCTTTAAATTAAATTTGTCAATAATTTAATTTAATGATTAGTATCTGTAATCTTAACATGGGGAATTACATAAGCGTTTAATGGGGAATTTTGAAATATAAATAGAGGATTGCAATTACGAATTTCTAGTGGAATGATTTGTAATTTATTATGGTAAGAATAATTCAAATTATTTATTTGGAATTATTGTCATAATAGGAAGCCTCAGTAATTAATTATGTGATCCCTACCGTACCTATATTTAACTAGAACTCTGAATTCTATTCTAAGGGAAAAAGGGAGAATTATATGTCTTTCTCTATTATAAGGAAAGGGAGAAGTACATGTCTTTTTCTATTCTAAGGTAATGAAGAAGTATATGTCTTTCTCTATTCTAAGTAAAGGGGGAAATACATGTCTTTTTCTTCTCCTCTTAGGACTAGGAAGAAATCTCTATAAATAGGGATTCTTCTAACCCTTGAAAAGATATAAGTTTTCTATACAATACTTGCCCACTCAAGTATTGAGAGAGTTCGGAAGTGAACTTGGGATCATTGTAGAAAACCGCAGAACTGCTGTCCAACTTTTGGATTTGCTTAAAGGTTCTAGCTTGTGGATTCGCTTAAAGGTATCTGCTCACGCTTCAAGAGGTAATTCTTAAAATTTCAGAAAGTTTATGTGCTCTAGCATGATTTTATGTAATCTAGCATAAACTGTGGGTTATCTATTATTCATATAAAATGTATGATTCTGGTATGCTTCCACTGTGCATATAGTTTTCCAACATGAACTACAATGCATTCAGTTGCTCACCTCTTCTTTCTGTTCTCATTATCGATACTTTCTCATTTTAAGTTCTGCTGTCAAACCTGAGGTTATGGATTAAATGTAGGGATATATACAAGGCAATGGTCTAACAGATACAGTCATCGACATCAATGGTAGAATCAAATATGCTAATCGTATGGGACTTATTTCAGATAAGATCTATCAGGTATATAATTAAAACAATTAACTTCTTCGGTAGTTCAACTAGAAATTATGATTCTGCAACTAATCTTCCTTATGTTAATGTTAGTCTGCTAAAGCAAATTGCAACGGGAATTACATTGACGTTGATCCAAATAACATATTTTGTCTAAATGATCTTCAGAAAGTAACAAGGGTAAGGGATCAAATTCCGCACTTATAAAATTTTAAGATATCTTCAAAGTTCAATTATACTAAATAGTCCATCATTGCATGTACGTAGTGTCTCAAGAACATTCGACTGTATCATATTTTAGAACCTTCGTGTGAGCATCCATTTTTAATTCTCCAAGATATTCGTGCAAATGTCCGGACAGTATTTCCAATTGCAGGACCATGGTGTCGAGTAAGTCTCTGTTTCTCTCCCCTAAAGAGGCCTTCATAGCATCATGTATTGTGCTAATTCTGTCGGTATATTATACAAGAATTTGCATAGTTAACTTTTTAAACCCAAAAACCAGGAAAATAATTACATATACTCGAAGATTCGGGGAAACGATAAAGCTGTCCAGAAAGCACTAAACATTCGTGAGGTATGCAAATATAGTTTTTATTCCTACTGTCCATATACAATGCAAGCCCCTTACCCCCACCCCTTTAGTCTTGAAGTAGGCTTAATCCTAGCCGAGAAAAATGAAATTGAAAGGAATGGAAAAAAAAGCCTTTGAATGATATGGTCATGTAAAAAAACTAGGGAACAATATTGGAGTGGTTGAGATGCAATAGAAGCATGAGAATCGTCATTGATGAAAGTATGAAAAGAACCAAGTCATATGTGTATGATATCCAAAGTGCCATTGATGATCATCGCCATCTCACCAGCAAATCCTGCCGAGCTCTAATTTACAGGTATTACTTCCAAGATGGTTTTCTTCTTCTTCTTCTTCATGTTTTGTCATTCTTCTAAATGACCTTACTATATTAGTCACAACATAAGGGAAAAGCCCAAAAGACAAAGAAGAAGAGGTATTCAACTTGAATATTGAATAGAGTTATTCATTGTGTCATTGCCTTGAGTGTTTTGGCTTAAGAAAAATAAGCAATAAAGCTATTAAATTAGTACTGTTTGATAAATTCTTACTTTGACAGTGGTGACCATGATATGGTTTTTTCTCATTCGAGCACGGAAGAATGGATAGACACTTTGAAACTTCCAATTGCAGATGAATGGGAGCCTTGGTTTGTTGACGGTCAAGTTGCAGGGTTGGTTCCTTGGTCTCTACTGCCTTTTTTGACTCACCCGATCTTAGTTGTTAATTTTTCTCATACTTTATTTATGTAGATACAAGGTGAAGTATTTACAAAATGATTATGAACTGACGTATGCAACTGTTAAGGTAAGGACTACTTCCTATTACAACAACTCTAAACCAACAACATTGTCTCTTAATCTTCCTTGAATTAATTTATTTAGGGTGCGGGTCATACAGCTCCTGAATACAAGCCGGAACAATGTCTGTCCATGGTTGATAGATGGTTTTCTGGTTACCCTCTTTAATTTCACCCTTGCAAGATATTAATGTACTCATTTGTTTCTCTCCATCGACAAAAGTTGCTTCTTTGAGCAATACTAGACATTAAGCATCTGTGTTGTGTAATCTTGACATGGAAATCACATGTTAAAATATATATGATTCGAGGTTGACGTTATTTATATTTGTTTATACTTTGTAGTTTGAGAAGTTCTAGAAAGGAAGTACTTGTCGAATTTATTTTGTTTCTTTACGAATCAGATCCAGGGCACTCGTATTTAACGTAGAGAATATTTCTTTCCTCCTAACTTTTCCATATTAAATTCAAAACTTCTTTCAGTTTTTTCCTCTATTTAAACCAAATCCATCACTTGAAAATCATGGTACAGATGTAAAGCGGAACCTATGAGCTAAAGCTTTCGCTATGCGCATGGGTGCATGGAGGGGTTGCACCACAAGGTCTTTTTTACATAGCTTGCATTTCAGCAAGACATTGCTTCTACGGTTTGAACTCTAAGCGCCTGGTCACATGAAAATAACTTTACCAGTTATGCCAAAGTTGTCTTCCCACGGTACAAATGTATTTGATGAAATATATAGGATGAAAATGTTTGATGAAAGTAAGAGGAATAAGAATCAGGTTACTTGAATAAACAAGAAAATAATGCGAAAGCAAAAATATAAACGATTAAAGACATGACTTGATAGATATGTCAAATTTGAGAATAAAATCTCGAATTTCAAGATGAAGTGCTAAGAACCTTAATTGATCTTAGTATTCAAAATTAGCGGATTAAAATTAATATAGATATTAATAGAGTTAATTCAAGAACTTAGGTTAAAAGTGATCTAGACCTCTATTTCGAAGAAATTAGAAACAACAAGTAGCATAAGACTAATTACCTTCACTAATTTACTTTAATAGAAATAAAAAATATCAAGTTAAGAATTAATCTTACCTCTTGAAGAATCCTTCTTATTAGGTTGTAAGATAAATCCATAGTCATCACACACAAAGGTGTAAAGAAGATAAACCTCTCAAATAATAGTAATTATGTCTTCTGGAAATAACAAAATTCACCCCTATATATAGAGGAAATCTATCCTAAATTGTGTGGGATTTAATCCTACTTTTATTAAAATAATAACTACGAAACTTTCAACTAGAAAACTTTTAAAGTAACAAATTTTTAAATTAGAAAACTTTAAACTAGGAAAGTATATAAAAAATAATGTCAAACTTTTTCCTAAAATTAGTTGTCAAGAAAAAGAGAGAAGTAGCAAATTTCCACAAAAACTCCCATGTGACTTCAACATTTTTTTGGCATGAAGTTTCAGCTCTCTTTATGCTTCCATTGGGCTCCATGTGGGCTCTCCTCTTGGCCTTCACATGGCCTCAATATTTTGGCTCTTGGATTAGAACTTGGGCCATGAAATATATGTAGCACTGTGTCCACTTATTGTTATAATTCTTGGATCATTAATTTTGGATTCTTCTTCCACGATAAATATATTTTTGTTTTTTCATTGAACCCATCGACTTTAATTGAGGTATGCAATCGTGGATGCTATCATTCCCCTTTTCTTGAAAATTATTCGTCCTCGAACTTGATTCTCACAAAATCAAGAAAACATGCATTAGTAAACAACATCCATGAATGAAAACCAACCGTGATAGGAACAAAACAAGATAGTGATCGTGTGTCCACTTAACCCAATTAATCCTAGCATGTATAATTTACACCTTATAAAGCATGTGGTCATCATCATCCTAATAGAAAAATCTCCTACTTACATAAGCACAACAAAATTATGGTGTAGATGCCATTGTGAAGGATACATGCAACTCCAATTTAGTTCTATCAATAAAGTTCTCCAATGAGAATGACAAAGATGATACTATATATCCAAGTACCAATTCTTCTATATACGAGCTATTCACATAAGCATTGAAGTGCTCATAGTCATGTACCTCCTCATCATTAGTAATAAATACATTTCTAAACTCACAATCACCAACACTTGAAGAATTATGTCTCATCCCATAGAAAAAAATCACATTTCAACTAATTAACACACAAAATTGATTCAACATTAGAATAAGAGAAGAATCATCTAACTCATTCAAATCCTCCTCGCACAAACATTACACCTCTTTTCGACAAGTGAGAATTCACAATCAACTATATATGTCATGCTCAATTTTTAAAAAGAATGAATTGCTCTTATTCGACTTAGCGATTATCGTTAATGACTTATTATATAACAAAATATTATCATCCTCAAAATTAATAAAGTCACCAACATAAGAAATAAGAGTGTAGTTTACTATCTTCAAAAAGACCTTAAGTATTTTAGGAATACCAAGAATGTGAATAAATCAATTATACATACCGTCCTTGATCTTATATAGCAAAGGAATAACATTACCTTATTTTCTCTTGCTCATTGGTGTTGATCCACAATTGTCTTATTGAAATTATTTTCATGAGTCTTATAATGGATAGGCCCAAAATAACTCTCTTTACCTTTATCCTTCTCATCAACATGCACTTGTCAAATGTGACATGTACTATTGACCATCTTAGGATTAAATTCATCCAATAATAATTTTTCAATGCAAATTTCTCATGAGTACCTAGAATAGAGTCAAAACAACTAGAAGAATTAGTAATATTAGAGTTAGAATAAGAAACAATCTCACTCAAACTCTCTTATTTTTCTCTCTGTCTCACAATCATCCCTCTCCTTTTTTCTCTCACGGCCATCTCTCTTAATCTCACTTTTTTTTCACTTGACATCTCATTCTTTTTATACAATACATCTTATCATTTTACCTCTCTTGGAATGTCAACATGCACTCCCTTACTCCTCGCACTGTTTCTCTCTTAATTTTTTCATTACTGTTTCACACATTTCCGATCTTCGTAAATTTTGAATGGAGTTAAAGGTGCAAATATATTTTTTCTTTTATTTAGCTCAAGAGAAACTTTGTTCTTTCTCCTATCATGAATTGCATTCCTATTAAACTGCTGTGGTCTCCCAAGCAAGATATGACAATCTTGCATTGGAATTACATCAGAAAGAATATTATCAGAATAATCAATGGATAAAGAAATCATGCATTACTTAGACCTCATTTGTATTCATTAAGATTAAGATGTTTGAATCTGAATATTAAGATGTGCATTAAGATTAAGATGTGAGAATCTGAATACACATCTGAATATTAAGATGTTGTTTCTAGATCTGAATACTGAATAATTAAGATTGTTTGTTACATGTCAGCACCACAAAATTCCTAGAATTTACATTTTTTTTAAAGAAACAAAACTATATAATATTAAAAAATCTGTCAATTGACGAGTTAGGAAACTTCTAATCTCTTATAACCTCCTACACAGTTGAAATCCTAAATATTGGGCACTCTCCGACTCACTCATATAAACCGTTGTAGAGGTTACTATCCTATATAAATACATCTCAAAAGATTCAAAAACCTATCATCTTATGGCTGTAGATCCAAAAACCTCTGCTCAGCAAATTGCACGATAATGAAAAGTTGATATTATTCATAAATATGATTGGAATTTCGGCATTTATGGATAAAAATGATAATAATTGAGATCAATTTATTTTCTGTTAAATTATTGTAGAACATTTATGAAAAAATTTCACTGTCTTTCTCAATTTAAACTTTTATATTTTGTGTTCTACAAAATGCCTGAATTTTTTTTCATATGAATAGAACTTTATAGACTTATACCAGGCGCACATCAAAACAAGGCAGAATATTGTGATAGGAGATAAAATTCTATATCAGTGATAATTTCTTTTGATAAACTTTTATATAAGTAAAGTATATGACCATCTATTGATATAGGGATTGTTTTTAACAATAACCTAATAGCCAAGTAAAGGATTCACTATTTTAATGTATTTGGACTTCTGCACATTATCTTTCAGTCGATTTCATTTTGATATATATTCATTAATACATTCTTAATAAACTACTATTTAATTGTGTTCAACTTGCCATAGAATTTCGTAGATGAGCATATGACAAACTTACTGGTAATAAATGTTCTCAAGAATATCCTATTCTAATACTTCTAAATATAAAAAAAATAGTTATTTTTGCATATTTTTTTTAGGGAAAATGCACAAGTACCCCCCTAGACTATGACCGAAATCCCAGAGACACACCTAAACTTAACTAGGGTCCTATTACCCCCTAAACTAATTTAAAATGGAATAAATACACCATAAACACTGATGTGGCACAGAGAGTGTGCACACTCTCTTCAAAGCATGTGATGGGTGAACATATTGGACACATGTCCTTTTTTAATTTGTAACTTTATAATTAGTTACTACACATAATTATTGATATTTAAACTTATATATATTTAATTATTTTCATTTCTTTCTTTGTAAAATATTTATTTTTCTTTCTCACTTTAAACTTTTATTTTTTTTCTTTCATTAATTTCTTATCTTTTCAGTTTTAATTATTTTTAAAAAATTGTGTGTATTTTTTTAAAAAATAATTAATTTTTTTAATCGTTTTTATGTTTTTAAACGTTAAAAAATAATTAACGTTTTAATTTTTTTATGTTTTATTTGATTTTCTTCACTTATTTTGATATCCATGCAAAATTAACTTATTTTAAATACAAGACATTTGAAATTAAATTTGAAATCAAACCAAAAGGAAAGAAAATAAAAGGAGTAAAGAAAATCAATAGAATAATAAAAGAGAAAAAATCAATTAATGAAGGTAAAAAAAAAAGTTTAGATACAAGGCATAAAAAATATGTGTATTAACTTAACTTAAATACACGATAAAGAAAATAAGAATATTTTTTTTAAAAAAAATTAAAATTTTTAAAGAAGAAATAAAAAAACAAAAAAAACAAAAAAAATATAAACTTTTATTTTTTTTCTTTCATTAATTTCTTATCTTTTCACTTTTAATTATTTTAAAAATATTGTGTGTATTTTTTTAAAAAATAATTAATTTTTTTTAACGTTTTTATGTTTTTAAACGTTAAAAAATAATTAACGTTTTAATTTTTTTATGTTTTCTTTGATTTTCTTCACTTATTTTGATATCCATGCAAAATTAACTTATTTTAAATACAAGACATTTGAAATTAAATTTGAAATCAAATCAAAAGGAAAGAAAATAAAAGGAGTAAAGAAAATCAATAGAATAATAAAAGAGAAAAAATCAATTAATGAAGATAAAAAAAAAAGTTTAGATACAAGGCAAAAAAAATATGTGTATTAACTTAACTTAAATATACGATAAAGAAAATAAGAATATTTTTTTAAAAAAAAATTAAAATTTTTAAAGAAGAAATAAAAAAACAAAAAAAACAAAAAAAATATAAAAAAAATATTTACACACGTGGCAGGTGCGTGTGTACAAACACAACCAACTTGGTGTGGTTGAAGGTGCCACGTCAGCACAAAAGGTGCACAAAAATACGAAAAAAATGAGTCTAGGGGGGGTAATAGGACCCTAGTTAAGTTTAGGTGTGTCTATGGGATTTCGGCTATAGTCTAGGGGGGTACTTGTGCATTTTCCCTTTTTTTTAACCATAAACATGATGTTAGATGTATAATTTTTAAATTTAATTAACTCAATTTGCATTTCTACTTCAAATAATGAAAAGACTTTATTCTTATATGATTCTCACCATTTAAATTACTCATATTCCTGAGCAGAATTTCTCTCCTCTTGAGGGATATAAAATAAATGTCTAATATTATTCACAATATATATGAAAATAAAAGTGAAAAGAGCTTAACATCAACAAAAGTAATTAAAATTGAATGAACTTTTTCTTTATGTTTGTAAGTAATATTTGATGAATTCATCAATAAACTATGAATTTTATTGCGCATAACACGAAATCTTACGCCGATTTAAGCTGCACGGAATGGTTTTTCCTTTCCTACTAACCTTATAAAAACAATTGTGGATCAAACATTTTATATTTCACAATTGATAAATAAATTTTAAAAAATTAGTTTGATCAAGTAAATAAGATAGTACTTTTTATGTGTTATATATGGTGTGTTTTTTAGTTATGGTATTTTTTATTGGTCACTCTAATTTATTTTTTTATGTATCCTTATTTTATGAAATTATATTTTAATTAACTGAAATCATTTTATTTTGTAGGATTGAACTAGAGGAGTGTGCTAAAGAGATTACAATATGCTTTACAAATTATATTTAGATTTTAGCTAAAAGTACAGTCATTATTTTTAATACTATATTCAAATTTGTTCTATGAATTTAAAGTTTAATTAATTAGCACAAATATCAATTCATCATCCAATACATATGTTGTTAATCTTCATTATAATAGGAGAAGGAGAAGTTGTTAGAATATTGTTTGGTGTCTTGGAAGAACATATCCTCACTGCACATAGAATAGACTAAAATTTTATTAACATCAAGTATATATATAAAATCAAAATATTATATATGATTTCACATATTACCCAATACTAATTCATATTAGTTATTTTTAAATTAAAAATTATTATATTTTAACATATCCGCGCATCGCGCGGGCACGTATACTAATAGAATAAAGAATTAAACACTAATCAACAAAAATTATAAAAAACAAAGATACCTTCTTCCAAAAGATTTTTTGAAGAATAAGATTATAAGCTCTCCTTCCCCCACCCCACCCCTCAAAAATGATTTGTTTGTACTCTCAATCACAAGAAATTAATATAACTTCTTCCAAAAATAATTCACCGAAAACGTTTTTCCTGTCAAAGTTTCAAGAATCATATAAGGATATTTTTAATCTTTCTTTACGATTTTACCCAATATTTGTGGCAACAAGAGTTTTTGATAAACATCAACTCACCCAAAAATATTGTCTATATTAAAAATATTGGACAATATACTTGTAAAAGATTATGAAAACTTACTTATTAAAAAGGAAAAAAATGATGTTTGATTGAAAAAGGAGAGCAAGAAACTTGAAACTTTGTCAAAGAAGAGAAGCGACGAGTGAATTTTTTCTTGAAATAACGTGTATTATTTTAAAAGAGTCTGAATGGTATTAAGACTCTGTTATATATCTGATTCATTCAGATTCATTAAGATGCTTTGATGGAAAACAAAATAAATGTACTTAATGGGCTGAATCTGAATGATTAAGATTCAGACCTTAAAATAAATGCATTTAATGTTCTGAATCTAAATGATTAAGATTCAGACCTCCATTAAGTACAAACAAATGAGGCCTTAGTCACCTTAAACTTACCAAAATTATTTAGTCATTGCTGCTTATAAGGAGTAGTGTGTTTGATGCATGTAAGTTTCAATTTCTCCACCACACAGGAACTTACAATATTAACACCACTTTCTTTATCAATAATTACAGAACAAATATTACCCTTTATTCCGCATCTTGTATGAAAAATATTTTTTCCCCTTAAAATCTTCTAAGGTGACAATCATATTCTCCAATCGTTTGATCAACAATTCAGTTAAGTTGGCATTGTTTTGTAACACCCCGTAACTTGGAGTTGGAGAAAATGCAGAAAACTGCTGCAACACTGATCTACGGAGGCCACCTACGGACCGTAGGTGGAACGACGGGCCGTAGGTGGGAGCCGTCGTTGGCACTGTCAGCCTTCAGAAATTCCAAGTTTTTGAACATTGACCTACGGAGCAATAGGACGAGCCGTAGATGGGTCTCGTAGGTTCCCCTCAAGACTTAGTCAAATTTTCAATCCTAAGGCCTGACCTACGATGGCCATATACGGACCGTAGGTCAAACGACGGGACATACATGGGTGTCGTCGTTGGAAGGCCAAAGTTGAGAAATTTATGAATCAAACGACGGAGGAACAGGACGGACCGTAGGTCGACTTACGGACCGTAGGTCTCTTCCGACAGTTTTAATGAAGGGTATTTCAGTCTTTTCCCTTCCCTTGTAAGCCCAAAATTCGACCCTTTTCCTCTTAGTTAAGGTTTATATCAGTGTTAAATCATATTAGAACACCTTTAACACTTAGAAATTTTGGAGAGAAGATTCAAGAGGAGAAAAGCTAGGGTTTTCAAGCGTTCATCCAAATTCTTCAGTTTCGTCAAGATCTTTGATCTTTTAGGTTTGTAAGGCTTTTAGTGTTGGGTTTGTTCGCCCTCACGCCCTACATATGTCAGAATTTCTGCAAAAGAAATCTAGGGTTTTGTTTCCTTGATTTTTAGCAAAGTTGAGATAGTCCCATTGATTGTTATCTAGTTCTATTATTGAGTAATTGTATTCGTATTGTTGAATATTTTGTGGATAGTTCATGTTCCTATTTCAGCATGAGTCCTATACCATTGAGTTAATTCTGAATTATTGATGAGAAGTCTTTTAAACTAATTAATTGTTTTAAATTGATTTCTTAAAGAAGAGTTTTGAGAAGAGTTTAAAGAAGAGATTTGAGAAGAGTTCTAAAGAAAGAAGTTTTGAGAAGCATTTGGGAAACTAAGTATTTTCCCAGGATAACAGTATTTTAAGAATAGAAACAATGATTTCTAAAGTAAGTTATTGAGTACTGAGATACTCCAGAAAACAGTTACCTCTTTAAAAGGATTAGTTGAGTAGTTACATCAACCCAGAAAAGATAATGTTTTTAAACATTTGAGATGAGCAAAGTAAAAAAAAAGATTTTTGGGAGTAGTATTGAACACCGATATGGGGGAGAGTTCAAACAACTCACAGCCTCCATAAACCATGTAGCCAACATGGTAAAATATTCATACTTTTTAGATGATTTCCTTCCATATAGTACTTAGTGGATCCACTTAGTGAGTTTGAGAGTCCTATGCCTGGCAAGTATAGGACCGTTCTGGCAGCGTGGATGTTACGCTGTATCATCACATAGCTCATAGTGATGGTTGTCGGTTAGAGAAACTCCCCAGAGTAAAAATATATACTATTTTCATATTACTTGAGAAGTTGAGTTTTTCAGAGATGAGTTAGCCTTGTAAAGTTTTAAATTGACTTTATTCATTTAATTCTTTACATTCAGTTTTGAGCTCAAGGTAAAATTAAAGTGTTTTTCTATAGACTTATGAGTTTTATGAGAACAGAGTTGAGTAAGTGTATTTGTAATGTTTTAATGGTTTTGTTCCTTATCTCTTTGCATTCTGTTGAGTTACTCATATCTTTATTGGTCTTCAGTAACTTCATTTCAGTTATTTATCTACTCAGCTATATTACATACTCGTACATTCCATGTACTGATGTCATTCGACCTGCATCTTTGTGGATGCAGATACATGTGTTTAGGATCATCAACAGGCGTTCGTTGAGGATCATTTGCACTTCCCAATTAGTAGTTTTGGTGAGCCTCCTAGCACTCCCGGAGGATTCATCTATATCTTTTCATTTCAGTTTTGTTGAGATGTCGTGGGGTCTGTCCCAACATCCGTCTTAGTTATTTAGAGGCTTCATAGACAGGTCTGAATTGATGGGTCTCACAGACTATGTCATACTTTCTTTACATTTGAGTTTTGACTAATGTTTCTAGTAAGTTTATTTAAGTATTTTCAAACAGTAATTGACTTTACAAGTTGAGTTAAGTTTTATGAGTTATCTATTTCATGATAAGAGCCCTATATGCTCAAGTCAAGTCTTCCGCTAAGTAGTAAGCCAGGCCAAGGGTTCGCTTGGGGATCAGCAATGGTTCTCAAGTGCCGGCCACGTCCAGGGGGTAGGCTCGAGGCGTGACAAACTTGGTATCAGAGCCCAGAGTTCAAGAGTCCTAGGGAGTCTATGAAGCCGTGTCAGTAGAGTCCTAGTTATCGGTGTGAAGCGCGCCACATCTATAATTAGGAGGCTGCGACATTTAGGAACCTTTCACTTTCTTCTTATTCCACTTCGTGCGATAGAGTTCATCTCTATAAAATTCTTTCCTCTAATTCATGCTTACGCGTGTCTTTTCAGATATGCCTCCACGAAGAGCTGTTCGGAGACATCCTGCCAGGAGAAATGTTGATCCGCAAAATCAGGAAGCTCCAGTTGCACCTGAAGTGCAAGACCCCCAAAGGGATTTCACTATTGCTGAGTTCAGGAATGCAATTCAGATGGTGACTCAGGTCGTGACTAACCAAGTTGGGCAGCAGAGAGTGGACCGACAGGATGTGGCTGATACATCCAGAGTCCGTGAGTTCTTATGCATGAATCCCCCAGAGTTCACTGAATCGAAAGTTGCTGAGAATCTTGAAGGTTATGTTAAAGAGCTTCAAAGGGTGTTCGAGGTGATGCAAGTTACATATGCTGAACGTGTGGAGTTGGCCTCATACCAGCTCAAGGGTGTTGCTAGGATCTGGTACGATTAGTGGAAGAAGAGTAGGGAAGAAGGAGCCCCACCTCTGGGCTGGACTGAGTTCGAAACTGCTTTCTTGGGACGTTTTTTCCCTCGAGAGTTAAGAGAAACGAAGATGAGAGAGTTCCTGAATTTGAAGCAGGAAGGCATGAGTGTGCAAGAGTACAACCTTAAGTTTACTCAGCTGTCTCGTTATGCTCCGGAGATGGTGGCAGATATGAGGAGCCGAATGAGCTTGTTCGTGTCTGGGTTGTCTCGTCTATCTAGCAGGGAAGGTAAGGCGGTGATGCTGATTGGAGACATGGACATAACTAGGTTGATGATTCATGTGCAGTAGGTTGAGAAAGACAAGTTGAAGGATAGGGAGGAGTTTCGCAGCAAGAGGGCCAAGACTGCAAGTCAGGAGACTGTCTATCAAAACACTGGCAATGGGAATCGGTCTAACTTTCAGCAGAGGTCATCTGGACCTGCTGCATCTTCAGCTAGCGCACCTGCACCTAGGAACATGAATGATCGCAAGGGTCAAGGGTCCCAGAATGTTAGGGCCCAAGGTACTCAGTCACAGGGAAGTGTAGCACAAAACACTGATTAGGTTCCCGCTAATGCTAGGTGTGGCAGACGCCATATGGGAGAATGTCGTGATGGCTCTAGCAGTTGTTTCAAGTGTGGTCAAGCGGGTCATTTCATAAGAGATTGCCCAAAGAACTAGTAGGGTAATGGGGGCAATAGAGCCCAGTCTTGTTCAGCAGTTCCAGCAGATAGGAGCAATCAGAGAGGAGCTACTTCAGGGACAGGCAGAGGTACAAACCGTCTGTATGCTATGGGTACTCGACAGGATCAAGAGAACTCGCCAGATGTCGTCACTCGTATGCTTCGAGTTTTTACCTTCGATGTTTATGCCTTAATTGATCCAGGTGTGAGTCTGTCTTTTGTGACTCCTTATATAGCTATGAAGTTCAGCACCCCCCCGAACAACTTCTTGAGCCTTTCAGTGTTTCCACACCTGTTGGTGAGTCTATTCTAGCAGAAAGAGTCTACCGTGATTGTACCGTCTCTGTCTATCACAAGGACACCATGGCTGAGTTAGTCGGGCTATATATGGTGGACTTTGATGTTATTCTAGGTATGGACTGGCTTCATGCTTGTTATGCCTCAGTCGATTGTAGAACTCGAGTAGTCAAGTTTCAATTTCCTAATGAGCCAATTTTAGAGTGGAGGAATAGCTCAGCAGTGCCTAAGGGTCGTTTTATCTTATACCTTACGGCCATAAAGTTAGTTTCCAAGGGGTGCATTTACCACTTTGTCCGAGTTAATGACTCTAGTGTTGAGGCACCACCTATTCAGTCAGTTCCAGTTGTGAGTGAGTTTCCAGAGGTCTTTCCAGATGATCTTCCCGGAGTCCCTCCTGAGAGAGAAATAGACTTCGGAATAGATGTCCTTCCCGATACTCAACCCATCTCTATTCCGCCATATAGAATGGCTCCAGCTGAGCTAAAGGAATTAAAAGAGCAGTTGAGAGATCTCCTTGATAAGGATTTCATCCGACCAAGTGTCTCATCTTGGGGCGCTCCGGTCTTGTTCGTGAGGAAGAAGGATAGTTCCCTTAGGATGTGTATCGATTACCGCCAGTTGAACAAGGTCACAATAAAGAATAAATATCCTCTTCCGAGAATTGATGACCTTTTCGACCAACTTCAGGGTGCCACTTGTTTCTCTAAGATAGACCTCAGATCTGGCTATCATCAACTGAGAGTGAGAGAAAGTGACATCTCGAAGACAGCTTTCAGAACTCGTTACGGTCATTATGAGTTCCTTGTTATGTCCTTTGGTTTGACTAACACTCTTTCAACATTCTTGGATCTTGTGAACATAGTATTTAAGCCATATCTGGATATGTTTGCTATCGTGTTCATTGATGACATACTGATTTATTCGAGGAATGAGGAGGACCATGCTAGTCATCTCAGAATAGTCCTCCAAACTCTCAAAGATCGAGAGTTATATGCCAAGTTTTCTAAGTGTGAGTTATGGCTCGAATCCATGGCATTCTTAGGCCACATTGTATCTAGAGAAGGAATTTGAGTCGACACTCAGAAGATTGAGGCAGTGCAGAATTGGCCAAGACCCAATCTCCAACTGATATAAAGAGTTTCTTGGGGTTGGCTGGTTACTATAGAAGGTTTGTCGAGGGATTCTCATCTATTTCGTCTCCATTGACTAAGTTGACTCAGAAAACAGCTAATTTTCAGTGGTCTGAAGCTTGTGAGAAAAGCTTTCAAGAATTGAAGACTCGGTTAACTACTGCTCTAGTGTTGATCCTACCAGAAGGTACAAAGGGTTTTGTCGTCTACTGTGATGCATCTAGAGTTGGACTTGGTTGTGTATTGATGCAGAATGGTAGGGTTATAGCCTCTGCCTCAAGACAGCTTAAGATTCACGAGAGGAACTATCCGACTCATGATCTCGAGTTGGTAGCAGTGGTTTTTACTCTCAAAATATGGCGCAATTATCTCTATGGTGTTCACGTGGATGTGTTCACAGACCACAAGAGTCTCCTGTACTTTTTCAGCCATAAGGAACTCAATCTCAGACAAAGGAGGTGGTTAGAGTTGCTCAAGGAGTACGACATGAGGATCCTCTATCACCCAGGTAAGGCTAATGTTGTTGCTGATGCTTTGAGAAGGTTGTCCATGGGGAGCACTGCTCATGTTGAAGAAGGCAAGAAAGAGTTAGCTAAGGAAGTGCACAGACTTGCACGGTTGGGTGTTCGATTGTTGTATTCCAGGGAAGGTGGAGTTGTTGTGATTAATGGAGCTGAGTCTTCATTAGTAGCAGAGGTAAAGGAATAGCAAGACAAAGACCCCATTTTTCTTGAGTTGAAGGCGAATGTGCATAAGCAGAAAGTGATGGCTTTTGCATAAGGGGGAGATGGTGTGTTGAGATATTAAGGAAGGTTATGTGTTCTAGAGGTGGATGATCTCCAAGAGAGGATTAGGAAGAAGCTCACAGTTCCAGAAGTCTATTGGTGGAGTAGTATGAAGAGGTGTATTGCAGAGTTTGTTGCAAAGTGCCCAAATTGCCAGCAAGTCAAAGCTAAGCATCAAAGGCCATGTGGTGTGGCTCAAAATATACCCCTTCCGGAATGGAAGTGGGAGATGATTAATATGGACTTTATTATGGGTTTACCGCGATATCGCAGGCATCATGATTCCATTTGGGTGATTGTGGATCGGATGACCAAATCAGCCCACTTCTTACCAGTAAAGACTACCAATACAGTAGAAGAGTATGCAAACCTGTACATTCGTGAGATAGTTCGACTGCATGGAGTCCCCTTGTCCATCATCTCAGATAGGGGTGCTCAGTTTACCACACAGTTTTGGAAGTCGTTTCAGAATCCTCAAACTGATGGTCAAGCAGAGCGCACTATTCAGACCTTGGAGGACATGTTAAGAACTTTTGTTCTAGATTTCAAAGGTAATTGGGATGACCACTTGCCTCTTATCAAGTTCGCATACAATAATAGTTACCATTCCAGCATTCAGATGGCTCCGTATGAGGCTCTATATGGGAGAAGGTGTAGATCTCCCATTGGCTGGTTTGAGGTTGGTGAAGCTAAGTTGATAGGACCAGATTTGGTTCATCAAGCGATGGAGAAGGTGAAAATAATTCAAGAGAGGTTGAAAACAATGCAGAGTCGTTAGAAGTCCTACACAAATGTTAAGAGAAGAGATTTGGAGTTTGAGGTAGATGATTGGGTATATTTGAAGGTTTCACCCATGAAGGGTGTGATGAGGTTTGGTAGAAAGGGGAAGCTCAGTCCCCGCTACATTGGTCCTTATAGGATATCCAAGAGAGTTGGCAATGTAGCTTATGAGTGGGAGCTACCATTAGAGTTAGAGGCAGTCAATCCGGTGTTTCACATCTTTATGCTAAAGAAATGTTTGAGTGACCCTTCACTTGTTGTGTCTACCGAGAATATAGGTATCAAGGATAGCCTATCTTATGAGGAGATTCCCATCCAGATTCTTGATCGTCAGGTTCGCAAGTTGAGAAACAATGAAGTTGCATCAGTGAAAGTCTTGTGGAGAAATCAATTCATTGAGAAAGTGTCACGACCCAAGCCTAGGGCCTAGATGTGACCGGCGAATGGGGAACCCGAAGGAACCCCAAACAAACCTCATAGCGTATCATTACACATCCTTGGTCGCGGAAGCAATTAAATGACCATAAGCGATAAGCATAATCAAGGGGGAAATCGGGACTAAGGGAGCAAGAAAAAAAAAAGAAATGATACATAAATACCATAGATGAGTCAAGCTCAAGCATAATACACAACTTGTCCAACACCACCTCTAAACATGAGTACTTAGCGGGGGCCAAGACAAACTACCGAGCTTACCCTCATAGTCAAAACATGACTAGAAAGGAAAAGTTTTATACATAGCAAAAGATCATGAGCAACGTCTCCGAAATGGAGGACTCACCAATAACTACTATAGAAATTCGTACTAGCCACGCGGAGGAGGATGGTCAAGCGGTGCTCCGGTCCCTACATGTTGACATCATGTAGGCATAGAGTATGCGTTAGTACATTTGAATGTACTAAGTATATGGGGTGCAATGCAATGCTACATTAGATGGACATCATAGGAACAATGCATAATCATACCCACTAGATAGCATATTAATGAAATGATATTGTATAATGCATGCTTACATAAAATCATATTTAGTGGGACGTAGTATATGTGTGGCGAGTGACCATCAATATAGTATTTCCAAGGTCTACCACCCCCTTGGAGAGGCGAAAGAGGTACAACCCCTCAATATGGTTACACGGGCCTACCACCCCCCGAGCTAGGGACCAAGGTACAAACCCCTCGATATGGTTATACGGGCCTACTACCCCCCGTACTAGGCAACCAATGTACCAACCCCTCGATACGGTTATACGGGCCTACTACCCCCCGTACTAGGCAACCAAGGTACAACCCCTCGATACGGTTATACGGGCCTACTACCCCCCGTACTAGGCTTGGTCGACTCACAACACTTATATAGAGAAATTCATATACATGTGTCCATTTCATCATCATTTCAGTAATTAAAACATAACCATCCCGACTCATAGGACGTACCTTGACCTTCCCTTTCCTTAAGAATTCTATAAATGGGCATTTATCAAACACAAGGTGGGCAATTGTTCATGTAAATGAAATCATGTTTATTTCAAGAATACTAAGGTTCCAAACCAATTCCAAAATCCCATATAAACAGCCCACCAACAACATACATATATATATTCAACCTTCATAAATTTTGCTCATGGAAGCATGTAAACCATAAACATCACATAATAATTCCATTTTCATGATAATATGCAAAATGGACCATAATAGGGTGTTGTAGTAGTAATTCCATAATTCAGGAGTTCATAAATTAATCATAAGACCCATAAACTTGAAGTAGAAATAGAGGATAAATGGTTTGGACTTGTGGAAAGGAAGGTTTCCACAATCAAACCCACATACCTCAACTTTGGAGAATCCTTGATGAAGATTGGAATGGAGAATCGAAGCTTGAGATTGAGTCTTGAATCCGGAATTAGAGCTTGAGATGTTGAATTTGGTTGAAGATCTTGGGAATTTTTGGAGAGGGCTTAGAGAGTGTTTTTGGAGTTAAGAAAAATGACTAAGTATGGGACATATCCCCTTTTTATAAAAAAATGTCTCCAACCCGCCTAAAAAAAAAGCTCACTGGAAATTGCAAAATCTGCACAGACAGGTTTTACGAAAATGGTCATAACTCCCTCATCCTAACTCGGACTAAGGTGAAACCAAGTGCGTTGGAAAGCTAACTCAAAGAGCTTTAATTTCATAGGTTGCAGCCCTTCCAGTTCCTTGTGTGCTAAGAGATATGCCCCTTTAAAGTTGACCCTCCAAATCGCAATTTTTGCGATTTTCGAATTTTGATACGGTTGTTCTAAAATTCGGGTTAGACCCATTTCCCACTCAATTTGACCCACGAATAAGAATATGAAGTCGAATTTCCGAAATCATGCACGGATTTTGAGATA